>JAJQOW010001152.1:0-61326 GCA_037975125.1 Latrodectus hesperus
AAGACATCCGCTTAATCAACACCACAAATGTCTACATATGAGGTGATCCACTGAATATGCACATCACAAAAGAACGAAATCTGTTTTAATTTAGTGAGAATTGAAGTTCCAGTTTTATCACCAACGTTACTTCACAAATGTTGTATGGCACTACGAGTACAAGTCCTTAGTGTCTAACGAAGGTATTACATAGCTCAGTCCCTCATAGATAGGAACAAGTTCACTTTTCAATACTGAGCTAAATTCAGGATTTCTTTTCTTTATTTTGACAATCCCATTGGGAACTCTGATAAGTACACCACTGCCCGCGTATAACTCCTTATCTTTGCTACCATCAGAATACATTAGCGTAGTTCCGTTTGGAATGTTATTTATAGTTTCAAGGGCAAATTCCCGAAGACAAATTGGAGCCTCATTTTTCTTTGAGATCCTTAACAGTAGATCAGTATGGATATTGACTCCTGGAAGACCCAATGAGGGGCCATAGCTTCAAGTAGCACTTTTCTACCATAGGGCCAAATAAAGTGCTGTAGTCAATGTGGCCAAACGGACTGTGTTTCTAAAGTCTTTCGTTATTATGCAAATGCCACAATAAATCCGAGGTTAGATAACCGTAACTGTAAAGTTTGTTGTAATATTTCACCAGACCCGAATTCTGTCCGAGATTCAAAGGCTGAAGGTCTGCCTCCAACAATACAATATCATTTGGGCAGCTGTTACGTAAGCTACTTATAACACGGGAGGTGATAAGTTGCATTCTCTCCTTATTCTGGAGGTTAATTGTAAATGCACAGCAGTATAAAGGAAAACCATTATCCAAGACGGAATGAATAATCGCCAAATAGGTAGCTCTTAAAGTTCCACGTCAGTACCTCAGACTCTATCAAAGATATATTTCAGTATACTAAGCCGTTTCGTACTCATCGACAATAGTACCTCCACACGCCTATTTATAATGAACTCAGGGTCTGGAATAATGCCAAGATATTTGGGGTGCTTCTCAGATTTGAGAGGCATATTTGCCAAAAGAAATTTTTGGCTGATAACTATACAACCACTTATTAGTAGTAAAAATGCTGAGTATAGATTTATATGTATTAAATGTCAACTTATGATTATTGAAAAAGCTTCACTGCAAGGGCAAAATCAATATTGAACTCAATTTTATCCACATCTGAGCCAGAGATCCAGAGGGCAATATCATCTGCTCCTATACCGATCTCACATCTCTTCGTCATTATCTTTTCAAAATCAGCCAAATTTTTTGGCTTTGTATTTCTATAACACATTTAATTTACAATAATATCCTTTTATATATTGCGGATGACCTTTAATTTACATGCTATTGTACTTTTGTACCATGTTTAATTTATCAATTTGAACTCAGTTTTTTGTTTCCAATGCTGTCGTTTTGAATCAAGTTTAAATGATCACGTTGATACCTGAGCTGGCACTTCACTCTCCCTGCCACGTAAGATCTTTAAACCAACGGAATTTTTAACATGTATGGAGCCTCTCAGCAGAACCGAATTTCTTCCACAATCTCAAGTATCGAACCTACTACCTTTCGAACAAGAAACCCTCCTCTTTTCACAACAGAACAGTTGATCTCGTATTTGATATATCTTGGGCCTGTCAGAGATATAGATTAGGCGATATCTATTTGAGTTATTACAACTACAGAAATATTACATACGACTGGGTAGTTTGTTATTTACAGCAGGTGTGGACTACATGTGCAGGAATTCAGTGCAAAGCATGCATAAATAATCGAGGGGATATTTTTAGAAATGACTCAGTATGAGATATGCCTCGTACAATTTATAATTTTCCATTTTTATTACAGAAGATATTTTCCAAAATAACTATTCATCTCTGAATATACTCTTGATGACATATTCCTACAGATCGGTCTAATTGTCATCAATTCTTGTGACGCAAATTGCTTGGGAGTCTGAAGCCTAAAGATGATATAGGCCATTTTAGTGTCCACCGCGTAAGTTGGCTTTTAGGAGGACTTAGTCAATCGTATTTACGAGTCGCAAGTAAGGAAACCTAGAAAACTCTCAAGCACCCATCCTGTAAATGTAGGACACAAACATAACAATTGTTGCTCAACAGTGACTAAGATCGCTTAACGTAACAACTTAACGCTTAACGCATCGCTTAATAACTGAATTTTTCACAGATGAAGACTAATAAATTTCATTTTATCACCAAAGTAAAACAAGTATATCCAATGAAAACGTTATTGTTAACATTTCGCCGGAGAGTGAATTCAGAAAATTCTCAAGCACTCACTCACCTGATGTGTACGCAGAAAATAAAAATAAATAAAAATTATTTTAAATGAAACTCTCAAATATTTTTTTATTTTTAGCAGTAGCATTTGAACGTAGCTCATTGACTAATGTGTGTGAAGCACACACAACATAAGCATAGACATACGCAATGGAACACCTGATCTGTACCTTAGGTTATAAGGCATAGCTCCATCACGTAATACATCTGGTGTGACAGAATTGTCACGAAATTTGAAAACAAAATTGAACTTCAATAGGTCTCTAAAATTTGAAATTGATAATTTGACAGAAATATAATATCAACAACAAAACATTTACAAAATTTTCACTATGGGGGATGACATGAGTTAAATATTGCAAAAAAATTGTGAAAATAGATTATCCTCACACTCCAAGTAACTTTGGTAAAAATACAAATTAATTATCTTGATGATGGTCATAGCAGTCGATATAAGTAGTTTATAAGACAAATATGCAAGCAATATAATTAAGTTTCAGTAGAAGAGTATAAAAAAGAGCAAATAACTGGGACAGATTTTCAATAAGTACTAGTAACTCCCTCATGCTTTAACTGTGTCCTTTAATGTAACATCACAATACCAAAGGACTGCATTGTCTACACGCAGATAGTTAAGATTACATATGCATGAATGGTATCCTATTGAACATTTAACATTTGCTGTAGATGATAAACAGTAGAATATTTAAAGTATAACAGATTACAGTCTGCTGATTCAGTTAAAATTTTGCAGCAGCTCAGTCTGTGCACTGTAGTTACCACGATTAAGAAAATTATCGAACAAAAATATAATTACAATACAATAAATAATGAAAAGGCTTTAAAAAGTGAATAAAATACATAGCAAAATATTTTACAGACACTCTAACATTACTAGAAAGGTTAATGAACATATATTGCACTTTTTCTAATACAATCTTCATAGGGTACGTCATGTGATATAACATTTCTCTCTATCTAACCACTATATATAAAACTGGGGGTTATATTCAAGTTTGCTTTGAGTCTTCAGAAGCACACACAACACAAAAACTTTAGAAAGAACAATAAAATCTGAAACATTGGAATAAAGTAAAAACTTTTTTGTATAATAGCGGGCAGAGGGTGACGAACCCTTTGCCACAGTAAGGCCATAAACTGCTACTCATTTGTCATTACCCAGTGGGCACCAGTGAACCAAGTCACGGAGGCGAGTAGTGTTACCCTATGCCATACCACCACAAACCCGTTTATAGGGTAGGCCACATTTCTACATAATCACAGAGAAACACAGAGAGAAAGTAACATCCACACCCGAACCGGGATTCGAACCAGGTACCCACAGCTCAGGAAGCAGTAACGCTAACCACATAGCCATCGGTCGGTCACACGAAACGAGTTGGCGCATCAAATAATCGTAAGATTCCGAATTTTTCTCTTGCCTTTATTATCATTCCAGCAAATGTCCAGATAGTTCATATAATATGTATTCATAATCGCGCCACTTTTGCATAATTAACAGTTAAGGAACGTGAGGATTTTCAATCGAAATATAAATGTCCTGCAAAGCAACCGTACCCTGTCTGTAGACGAAAAGCTGCAACAGCAAATCGAAAGAGGTACATGAGATGTTTAAGAGGCACTCCAAATCCAGTGCTTTTCTTTAGTTTGATTTGCCTGCCTCTGGATTGGTCATTATATGTACGTTCTTTATAATAATCCGCATTGTTGTAACTCTCAAAGCAAATTCAATCAACAGTGATTGGTATCGAATCTGCCTGGGGCCTGAGCAGCCACCAGGCGCGTCGGCAGGTGGTGGATCGCCGAACGTCCTGTAGGAACGACAGGATAGCCTTGAATATAGAATCAGAGGCCGCGAACCAGCTCCCGTAAACCCTGGTGTTATGTGACCCGTGCCTAGGGCTGTTTGGCACCGTGGTAATGGTGTCTTAACTTAGCCTCTAGTTGCCTGGCGAACTTCTGAGGCTTTTTTGCCTTGCCCAGTAACTCAGGCAATTGCTGGGTGGACTGTTATATTACCTGAGATTATTAATTGTTATCTTGTGGCTGAAAAGACACAAGAAATAACAAACCTTTCTGCATTTACAGGTGAAGCCTCTGAAGTAGACCTTGCTGAAAAAGACAAAGGAATCAGAGGCAATCTAATGAAGGGGCAGCAATGAATCCTTCACAGGAGATAGAAGTGACCTCCAAACCATATTCTTCTGGTGAAAATCAGGAAGCTATCGCTAGCATGACTGACTCTCTGACCAGAATCATTTGTGGATCATGAGTGAGGATTGCTTCTGAAATTCTAAGATGCTCTAGGCAGAAGATACTTTTAATCGTAGGCTTCATAACTGGGCACTACTATTTCAGAAAATACCTCCATAAAATGGGACTGTTTCAGCAAGACCCTATCTGCAGGAAATGTCATGCAAGAGGAAACGGTCAAGCATATCATTTACGAATGCGAGGCCCTTGCCCTCCCTAAATTAACTTCTTTAAGCATCATCCATACTAGAGAGTTACACCTAGACTCCATTAAAGGACTCGGACTTTATTAATAAAGTGGGTGACCCAAGCAACTGGAACTAGGAAACATTGGGTTTGGAGTTAACAGTACAAAATGCTAATAAAAGCAGAGGTGCCCAATGACATACAAACCCAACTCTAAGAAGAAGAAGAAGAAGGTATCTAACATGTGACTTTTTACTCCAAACAACACGATTTCACCCTAAAGACATGGTAAGCCTAAAAATAATATCGGACAAAACGATTTTATCAATAAGCTTTAGCTATGACTAAACTGGTTTTTGCTATTTATCTTAACTTTATATCTGCTTATTCGATTCATAATATCATAAGTTCGATGCACTCATTTTACACTGTAACGAAATTCAATTTTAGTATTTAATTACAGTTACGATATTAACACATTGTAGCAATACTGTGTTCGTTTATGTAACAAACGTGTACGCTGTTTCATTTTGTGTTGTGTAATATTTTATTCAAATTCTCTTTTAGATATACTGCCATGCGTAGTATGCCATTTTTAGAACTTGCGGAATTCAGGAATAAACCATGCTTGTCAGCAGCCAATGGGTGATTTGTAATCCTGACCTCGGGTTCGAAATAGCCTCACAACACAATTCGAATCTGTCACGCAGAATACAAGTTTATCTTTGTTCAAAATTTTATTTTATTTACATTGACGAATATTTGTCAGGATTTGCTTTTCTAACTGAATTCCAGAAATAAAATTTCCATATCTTTGTTTACGTTTTGGAGTTCGTATTTCTCAAATATTTATTGTAATTTATTTCCAGAGGTACTGCGATATTTTCTTCGAATCAGATTTACATTTTATTCTTGTTTATGTGGAGAAAAGGAACTCTTTCACAAAAAGAAAATGTTTATGAACTTGGTTTAAGAGTTCAAACATACTTCAAAAAAGAGTTGAAAATTTGCATTTTAAAATATAACGGAGTCTTTATATTGAAAACTGAAAAGAGTATTTTTTTCGTGTAAGCAGGAACATGGGTTCCATTCTTTTAAACAACGTTTGAAAATTATCTTTTTGAGAATACCTTTTTATGGTTTGGTAAGAAAAGGATGTTTGCTCTGGTGTCAACATCGTCATTTGACTTTGGTTCGAAATAACGAGGCAAGTTACTGTATTTAATCAGTTGAAGTAGGCGTCTAGAGGCAAATCGCAATAATCTAGCTAAACTATAACCACATTGATTTTCTAAGAATTTTATAAAACATTATCAACTTAAAAGTGGCTATATAGTTATAAGGAAGAAAATTTTTATTTTTTTCTAAAGTTAGAGCAGAAGATTCAACTCTGTATCTAGCTGAAGACTCTCGTGCAATCGCACCGTGACGATATTTACTAGTATCAAACCATCAACCTTTCGAATGCAGGAAAATGGCACCTTTTCTCATCAAGTTTCTGTAACCTTATTTTCATGGAAACAAATATATACATAAATACTGCTTTTATCTCTGGAGTTTTAGATTATAAATTAATATTAATTCAAGATATTTTGCTGTGGGTTTAAAGAATATAATATTCTCTTTTTATAACTCTAGATCAGCGTGTGTTTACAGTGACACGGTGTTATCTTTAACTATCAATTTTTTTTATAGTTCTCTTACACAAAATTTAATTACTTTCAATAAATCTCCAATTATTTTTACACTTTCCTATTTAAAATGCTAATTTTGAAGTTTATTCTCTAGCGGGGTGTCATTATAAATTCTATTAAAAAACTGTTATAAATACTTCTGTTTATCTTTCAGCAAAGATCAATTGAAAATTTATATTATGAGAAGCTCTTATTTTAAGGATATAATAATAAGGAAAAAGGTAAATTGTTTTATTCTAATTATATATTTAAATATATATATATATATATATATATATATATATATATATATATATATATATATATATATATATATATATATATATATATATATATATATGTATATATATATAAACGAAAAATGTAAAACATTTATAAAAACTGTATCATGAACTAGAAAAGAGCTTTTATGCATGTGTATTGATAATAGTACTAAATTTCCTTTCATTAGAGTGTGGCATGATTAAAGAGAATACCAGCTCATATGTTAACTTGTCACAAGTTCTTCATTTGATGCTAACTGGATTTGATTATTATGCACTTAACATATATGCATACTCTCATGCAATGTACCAAAGATGACAACACTTCTAATTTCATCAATGGTTCCATTTTTCTATCCCAGAGGGGATATCTAAATGACAAAGCTTGTAATGTTAGCAGGTAGTTTCTCCTTCTATGATCCTTTTTCTGATGGGTAATTGAAAGTTAAGTTTCAAATTGCTTCCAAATATTCACCTCCGTTAATGGGAATCAGACCCATGAACGGTTAAACTGAAGAACAGAGACTAATAACTCAACTTAAAATTTAAAAATAACAACGTTTGATGCATACTATCATACATTAAATAATATAAAAAAATTAAATGCGATTAAATATTTGCATTGTACCTTATAAATTCCCTCTAGGATATGGCAATTAAAAATATGGCATTAAAACAATTACAAAAATCAAAATTATATGTTAAAAAGTATATTTCATTTTAAACTAAATTCAAAATTATTGATCAAAATTAAATCATTTTTCTTTTCCTTGATAAATCACGGAACTAACTGTACAACCGAATACATCACATTAAAAGATAATTTAAATTCTTACTCTCCTAAATTAAGACAAAGAATCTTAATGGCGCCGCTGAAAGTGAGCATTTTCTAAAGCCGACAGCCTTTGTCGCTCCACCCCCAGACAATCCTTCCAATTACAGCAGGGAAATCAATTTATCGAATACAAATTTTCACTTTCGAAGTTGTGGTGAAAGCGAATTTCAATAAAAGTCCTTTGTTTTTGGCGAGATTTATACAGGCTGTTGGAGGCCCGTTTTATATCTGGAAGGGAGACTGAAGAAAAGGAATTCTCTGAGAATATTGCCTTTGGTAGACATAAATCGAACGCACTTTATGAGTTTTCTTTTTTTCGCATTTTCAGAGGGAGCGAAAAAAAATGGCCATTAAATTCTGCTTCCAGCTATTGAGGGTGCCTTTCGCGTGTGGGTGTATGTTCTTTTTGTCTTCGCGTACTACAAATCATATTCGCATATATTTAATAAATGCACTTTTCCTCTGGGAACTGTAAATTGCTTTTTTTTTTTTTTTGGCGGATTGTAGCTGAAATAAACATCACTCTTTCCCTTTCGCCTGCTTTTTCTTATCTTTTCCTGCTCAGACGATTTTTATGAGCTTGTTTCTAAACTCACTTAATAATTTGCATTTGAGGCTTGCCAAGAAGCGCATAGGAACAGAAATCGATAACTTATTACAAGATTTGAAAAAAAAAAACATTTTGTTTTGATATATAGAATAAAATATATATTTCCTAATTCTATTAATGTTTCTAATTTTCATGAATATATAATTTGTTTAAAAAGTTGCTTTTTAATTTCGTTAAACTAAAGGTTAGTGCTATTTATTCGAAATAATTGTTGTTGTTGTTGTCGTGTGCCAGCTAGGCTAGCAATATGGGGTGCGCTGCTCCACTTTTCCAACTGAACCCTATTTTGGCGTGGAGTCGGACTTCTTCAGTACACACATGCCATAGGAACCCGTTTATAGGGTAGGCAACCATTCACACGTCATTATTACAAGGAAAGGACAAAGACGGGATAGATAGAGAGAGAAAATACATTCATGCCCGAACCGGGATTCAAACCCAGGACCTCCTTATCCGCAGTCAGGCACTCTGACCACTAGACAAGTTGGGCGGCGAAGTAATTGTTAAAATTCTTTTTCTAAGGGAGTTGAAAATCTGTTATTGATTCCTGAATAGATTACTGCAACAGCCTGCTAGATGGAGACATCATTCCTGTCACTGAAAAGTAGCGAGTTCGATACCTATCGCTACTGAAAATCGTCCATTTGAAAGGGTCTATTACGTTAAAAGTTTATAGAGACGAATAATATTCAGCTTATACTGAATGAAATGGGGGTGATGATGCTACCTCAAATAACACATCTTCATTCAATCGATAATCAAAATTATATATAGTTTGGCTGAATTGGGGATTTATAACTATGAATGGATGGAAATTTTATTAAAATTTCGACAATTTTAGTTCAGTTTGTAGGCCTTAAAACTGTTAATGTTGGAATACCAGGGAAGCCAGTAGTTATATTTTTCTCTACGAAAATCACAAGTCTTCATTAATCGTTTGCTATAGAAATGAGAATTGCAACATTATCACCTCAGATTAAAACCATTTTTCAGGAAGTGTTGCAAATTTGCAACATTTCTTGAAAAATTTTTGAAATGAACCTGAAAAATACAAAATTTTTAATGGTTAAATTAAATATTTAATCCATTTTAATAATTAAAACATTAATGGTTACATTAATGGTTAAATATATATATATATATATATATATATATATATATATATATATATATATATATATATATATATATATATATATATATATGTATATATATGTATATATATATATATATAAATATAAATATATATATATATATATATATATATATATATATATATATATATATATATATATATATATATATATATATATATATATATATATATATATATATATATATATATATATATATATATATATATATATATATATATATATATATATATATATATATATATATATATATATATGTATATACAGGGTGATTATAAAAAAACTTTGCCAACATCTGCACTTCTAGCGTCCATTCTATTTAACCGATCAAGATGATATTTCAAATATAGTTCTTTTGAGATATGCGCTCGAAATTCTGTGAATGGCAACACAGTGGCCCTCGCGGTTACAGTTATAGTGACAGAAACTTGAAATTTTCGAATGGCAACGTCTACTTTTTACCATCGCAAAATGTTCAGCACATGCGAAAACCCTAAATAGCGTTGAAACGGTACCGATATGTCTAAAAACGGACGTGTTCTGCAAACACAAAAAAGAGTTCTTAAAACCGGCCAATAAAACACGATCCGGGTGCACGCAATAAATTTGCATGTGACAGAGTCAAGAAACCAATCACAGAACGCCGGTCGCCAGATATTCAGCGTAGGAAACCTATAAAATACCAAGTGGGTATGCGAAGTCGTCATTCGGGAACTCGCACATGCCGACGATATGAGTCTTCCTAGGAAAGTTCGCGGTGAATTGATCAAACTCTATTACCAAAATGGGATGAACGCTGCGGAAGCCTTGCGTGTGTATCGCCGCAATCATCGACAACGACGCGGCCCATGTACTCTGCAATCTCTGCGTGATTTAGTGCGGAAATTCGAAGATACAGGCTGCACCTGTGACAAACAGCGCTCCGGACTGCCAACTGTTTCTGAGGACGTTGTCATGGAAGTGCACCATACAGTGACTGCAGGACACACAGAAACCGCAAGAGGCATAGCGCGCGTGTTGGATATTCCGAACTCAACGGTCCGCAAGCTCTTGCGCTCGGTACTTCACATGTTTCCCTATCGGTTCCAGCGCGTCCAGATGTTAGAGCCGGGTGACCCACAACAACGTCTGGACTTCGCAAATGCATTTTTGTTACGATATGATGCGGATAACGACTGGCCACTTCGCATACTATGGACGGACGAGGCGCATTTTACCTTAAATGGCAGCATTAACACAAAGAATTGTGTGCACTGGGGAGAGACGAATCCTCATGCTGTGGCGTCAATACCATTATTTGACGCCAAAGTGACTGCGTGGTGCGGCATTACAGCTACATTTGTTCTGGGCCCGTTCTTCTTTGAGGAAACGACCCCGACTGGCCCTGCAACATGTTCTGTAACGGGCCCTCGGTATGCAGCCATGCTGAAAAATTATGTCTTACCGGAGTTGCGTCGGCTGAATGCACTCAATGACATTGTTTGGATGCAAGATGGCGCACCTCCACATATAGCGAGGTCAGTTAAAAGGCTCCTGGATCAGCATTTTGGTGATCGCATCATCTCACGCTATTATCCTTTTCCGTGGCCTGCGCGATCCCCAGATCTGACGCCTATGGATTTCTGGTTTTGGGGCTATCTCAAATCCAGAGTTTATTTGTGCAATCCTCAAACATTGTCGGACTTAAAAGATTCTATACGGCGTGAGATTGGAAACATCCCTCGTGCCATGTTGCGTGCAGCGACATTGTCCACCGTCTCGCGCATGCAATGCGTAATTGCCTGTGATGGCACTCATGTGGAAAATGTTTGAAATTAATAAAGATTTTTTTCTCTATGTGTTCTCATCATTGAGCAGTGTCTTGTCTCTGTCGTATGCATTATTCCTCCGTGCGCCTTGAAGAACTGTTTGTATGTGTATAACACGTCGGTTTTCGGACATATCGGTACCGTTTCAACGCTATTTAGGGTTTTCGCATGTGCTGAACATTTTGCGATGGTAAAAAGTAGGCGTTGCCATTCGAAAATTTCGAGTTTCTGTCACTATAACTGTAATCGCGAGGGCTACTGTGTTGCCATTCACAGAATCTCGAGCGCATATCTCAAAAGAACTATATTTGAAGTATCATCTTGATCGGTTAAATAGAATGGACGCTAGAAGTGCAGATGTTGGCAAAGTTTTTTTATAATCACCCTGTATATATATATATATATATATATATATATATATATATATATATATATATATACTATATATATGTGTGTGTATATATATATAGGTATATATATATTATAATGTAAAAACGTTAGTTACAAAATATTTATGTACATATTATTATATATATATACTTTTTGTCAAATTTTATTTTCTGGCAAATTGTAGTGAAATATTAACGAAATATCTAACGCTCTGCAGAAAATTGTACTGCATAAATTTTAATTTAATTTGGACATAGGGTTTATGTAACAATGTTCTTTGAAACCTATCAAAACCTAAGAAAAATATTGAACGATAAAAAATGTGGATAAAAAATGTACAACGATATGGATAATTTACAAAATTTCACTGAATATTCCATATAAAAGTAGCGATATATGAAAATGTTCTTCTCGTGTAACTAACATGTACTGTAGAATCGCGCTATAAAACTATGCTACCTATTATTAATACAACTTTCCAGATTTTTTCAACATTAGAAGAAAAATGTTCTAGAATCCATAAAAAGAATACTAACCTCAAACACATTCTGTGAGGTTCTCCTTGATTTAGTGGTAGAAAGTGGTCTACAGAGTTAAAGTCATAAATTATCGAACCGAAGGAGATGATTACTGTGCACCTTTTCTCAACCTACATGACTTTCGCATATGATCTTGGAAGTTTCCCAAATTAGTGATACGCGAACACGGCCGATTATCTATAAAAAGTCCAAAGCAACTTATTTGTTGCTGTTGTTGTCGAGTGCCAGCTTGACTGGCAATATGGGGTGCGCTGTTCCACTTTTTTAACTGAACCATATTTTTTGGTGTTGAATCCGACTTCTTCAGTACACACATGCCATAGGGACCCGTTTATAGGGTAGGCAACCATTCACTCCACATCCATACAAGGAAAGAACAAAGACAGGATAGATAGAGTGAGAAAGTACATCCATGCCCAAACCGGGATTCGAACCCAGGACCTCCCTATCCGTAGTCAGGGCTGGGATTCTGACCATTATACAGGGCGGGCGGCTAAAATTTACAAGTACACAGTTGTTGTTGTTGTGTGCCAGCTAGGTTGGCAACAACGGGTGCGCTCCTCCACTTTTCCAACTGAACCCTATTTTGGTGTGGAGTGCGACTTCCTCAGTGCACACATGCCATAGGTACCCGTTTATCGGGTAGGCAACCATTCACAACCCATTTATATAATTAAAATACAGACAGGATAGATAGAGAGAGAAAGTACATCCATGCCCGAACCGGGATTCGAACCCAGGACCTCCTTGTCCGCAGTCAGTTACGCTGACCACTAGACAAGTTGGGTGGCAGCAACTTATTTAATTCATTCTTTTGTCACAGTAGTAAATATCATTCACATAAAATCCTTATGATGGCCCTAGTGATAAATTTTTCTTCTGTATAATTTTTTTCAATTATTAATGTTTATATGAAAAATGTCTGAAACTCAATGATGAATATCGCCTCTATAAAACACCTTTATAACATAAATTTCTACAGTTTAGCATATAATTTAATTGACATCTTCTCAAAAGGTTGTTTTACAGAAGGAAATGAATTCTTCCGAATAGATTATTTTTGTCTATTTATTAAATACTGAAGTCAGTATTTTCCCATCCACTTTATAATAGAGGCAATATTATGTACTATATAAATTTATTATTATAAAATCAAATGGAAATTTACAGTAACGTTTCAGTAATTTACAAGTAAAATTAATGAATTTGGATTTGCATGTAGGGTGTGTCAATAAATATGTTAGATTTAGTAACTTTATATTCAGTGAATTCATTTTACATTTTATAAAAACCAGAAGAAATATATTTTTTCTTATAAATTCCTCAAAAGCAGATCTTTTGCACTGAAAAAACAAGATTTGTTCCGGTAAAAATATAAATTTCAATATATGCAGGATTCGGAGATACCGAACTGTCAGACGATGACGTCACACATGTTTCTTCTATATCTTTTGATGGACAGTTTTGTTCGAAATTGTTTCCTATTCAACTTGGAACCAGGTTTGTCGTGTCATATACATGTTTCTAGAAAAAAGTTTTCTTTATATGGATGTCTATTTTCGACAAGTTATGAATTTCGAAGACATTCTGTTTTTATTTCAAACTATTTTTTTGGTAAATAATACAAATTAAATATTTTACTTTATTCTTTTTTCACTAGGTTTAGAAAAATTTAAAACTGATTTAAAATTAATAAAAATTAAGTAAGTTACTATTTTAAAATGAAGCTGGATAAGTTATTTATTATTATGTGTGAATGTTTTGTACATTTTGTGCACGTGATCAAGAAAAGTAAAGTCAAACATTTTCAATTTGATAAATTGAGTGAAAAACGTATATACTGAATTCACGTTGTGGAAGGAACATTTTAAAATTAACATCATAATATAATATTTCTTATGCTGCAACAACTAAAAATATTTTAGTTCTAAAAGAAAATAGATTTTAATTTTGAAATAAATCGTTTGCTTGCAATTTTGTTGATTAATTCAATTTTATCGTCTGATTTTTTCATGATTTGAAATCAGATACTTGCATATGACGTCATCGGATCCTCGCGGACGAAATTGTCAGCTCACTTTCTTGAGGGAAATTGAAAGTAATCATAAAGGGCGATTCATCTTGTGAAATATACTCAGTAATCCTTAAAGAATTAGTATTAATCGTTATCAATACTTAAATGAAGTAGGGCACTCCGTGGCTGAGTGGTCTAAAGCATCACCGCTAATCGCTTGAGAGCGTAGGAGTGTGGGTTCGATTCCCTCCATGGCCCTGGGTGTTTTCTTCGTTATTCTTCTGTGGTTGTACATCTGTCATTGTGCTATCTGTCCTATTATCGACGAAGACTTACAAGCGGATCTCAAGAATCAAGCATACAAGTCTGAATATATGTAATGTAATAAAATAAATATAAATAAATGAAGTGAAAAAAATTAGAATTGTACATGAGTACACACTTGTGGTAAAAAACATTTCTATTTATGCATTCATATTTTCGTAAATATCAAAAGATTTGCTGGAATGTATAGAAAACACATAAACCGCCGCCATGTTTTCTGACCTCAGTTGTCTTCTTCTTCTCGAAGTGAATTGAAAGTATCTAATTAAAGAACAAAAAATAACACTTACTGTAGAACAATTTCCACTTGCAATAGAAGACTGCTTTTTGGAGATAATTTTGAAGTTCAGAGCTGAAGCAATGCTTTGGATAACCGTTTGCTCTCGGGATTTAATCATAATAGCATTAACATTTTGTATGGAACACTTATTCTGATGAAGTGCATTTTCATACAAGGTGTGTTCGAAAAATTAGGTGATTGGTCTCATAATTAAAAAACCACGCCGGTTAGTATCTTGCACTCACGCAGACGCAGTGACAGAAATGTCATCTAGAGCCATCTCACCAAATCCAGGATCAAGACGTAATTGATCGCCTTTTTCGACGGTAAGAGTTTGATCCATCGTGAATTTGTACCCGCGGCTACAATCGTCAATGCCGAATATTACGAGGGGGTGTTGAAAGGACTGCTGCTACGCATATGCCGGAATCGGCTACAGTACCGGAATGAACAGTGGAATCTGTTCCATAACAATACCCGGCTGCACACTGCGAGCCCTGTAACCCAATTCCTCGACAGGCACCAAGTTCTAGTTTTGGATCACCCTCCATATTCTCCAGATCTGTCTCTCGGACTTCTTCCTGTTTCCCCACCTCAAAAGGAGTCCTGAAAGGCCAACACTTTCCAAAATTACTGAGATCCAACGACGTTAGACAACGGTGCTTCGAGCCATACCGAAAGAAGCGTTTGGAAACAGTTTCCAACAATTGTACACCCGATGTCAAAAGTGTATTGTTGCTAATGGCGAATACTTTGAAGGCCAGTAAAGCTATTTTGCTTGTTTTTCTTGTTTCCTTTTCTTATGGTAAAATTCACCAAACTTTTCGAACACACCTTGTATTTGAATGATATTAAATCCCCATTCATTCTTCGCAAACGTTTTCAAAAATATCTGATAATCTGTCTATTTTTAAAGTGAGTTTATAGTAATATATGTTAATGTTTTATACATAATAAGAAATATAGAGATAATATAGAATTACAATTATTAAATCCTTTAAATAATTCTCAGGATTTCGAAAAGCATTCCCCAATCGGCACCGAAAATCATTCAACTTTGTAGCCAGGTTCGTTGGTTGAGTTCTGTGGCCCAAGATCCAAGAATGAACACAATGCACTAAGCATAAGCTTCTTGTAAAAAGATTTTATTTTTTATTTTATTTCAACCCAAACAAGCCTTGAATCTCCTATAGACTGTCGTTCAAGTGAATTTGAGTTTTATTTATTACAGATTACCTATTATCTTCGTACGAGCAACAATTTGTATGGATAAAAATCAGAATGCCTGGATAAAAAAAACTTTCATAATTTAATTTAGAGTTACTCTTCAACACCCACAATGTTTTGGCCCATACATTTATGTTAATCAATATACATTTCGCACTAAATGGAAGTCACAATATCATATAAACATCCTACATCCATACAGGAAATATAAAGTTCGACATATACTCTCTGACAAATATACAGGAAAAAAGTTACCAACCATAGAATATTTCTATGATTATCACAGTTATGCAAGACTTTATAAATGTTTTATTTTCGGCTGGAAATATAATTTCTAAGATTTGTAGCCGATGCCACGGAGCTCCATTATCGCGGTAATAAATAGTCTTTGACGCATTATCATTTGTCCCCAGCCTCCTGATGCCACCGCGGCCATAGATCTTGGCGGTAATGGCCACTTATGCTGATGTAGAATGAGAGATCCATAAAATGTAATTCGACTCCCAAATTGAGCTGTTGCGTTGGGACTTCCGGTTTCTGGGAATCGTTCGAGGACGAAAGAAGATGTCTTTTTTAGGTTTTGTATCCAATGACAGAATCGAGAAGCTTTTTTAAAAATAAAATAAGAATTAATTTGCAAGTGAAAGTGATATATAAATATTGTTTTCTTCGTGTTTACAAATTGTTTGTTTTGTGGAAAGATGAGTAACGATTCTCTTGATTATATCAATTATTTTTGTTTTAAAATGACAAATTTCTTAATATATATATATATATATATATATATATATATATATATATATATATATATATATATATATATAATGAAATTAAAAGAAATTAATATTTTGTACTTGGAAAGTTTTTTAAGCAAAATTGTGCAAAAAACAAATTTATCGAATATATTTATAAGTATAATACATAAATATACTTGTGTGTGTGTCTGCTGTGTACTACCTGTGGATTTGCTCGTGTATGTGTGTACACCACACCAAAATTCAAATACATATTTCTCTGCATATAATGATTTCATTATATGCAGAGAATACCCCAATACTAATATTTGAAATGCTCACTTTTATTTTTTCCCATATATTCTAATAAAACGCACCCATATATATATATATATATATATATATATATATATATATATATATATATATATATATATATATATATATATATATATATATATATATATATATATATATATATATATATATATATATATATATATATATATATATATACATATACATATATGTATATATATACACATATGTATGTATATATATATATATATATATATACATATATATATATATATATATATACATATATGTATATGTATATACATATATATACACATATATATACATATATGTATACATATATGTATATATATATACATACATATATATATATATATATATATATATATATATATATATATATATATATATATATATATATATATATATATATATATATATATATATATATATATATATATATATCAAAGAAAAGTAAACAAATCCACAACAGAAGGATGGATTAAGGGAAAGATATAGTTACCAAGAGTAATTAAATTCAAAAAGTTAAAGTAGTTTAGAAACATGTAGTAAGTTTAAAATTATATTGTGTTTAAAGAGATTTATGGTTAAATTATGGAATGCAGGTGTTTTGGGGATTTTTGTAAGAACTTCAATATGCTTGGGTGAATCTTCTGTCGTTTTGAAAACTACGCATTACTTTAACCTTACAATCGGTTTCCAACTTCTTACATATTTTTAAATAAAATTGGTAGTTAAATTTTATTGTTTCTGAATGTTATTGTTTCTTAAATTAATCTTAAAAGTGTTATTGTTTCTGAGAAGATCAGTATGACGTTCTATTTGATTTTTAGTAAATTTATGATTATTGCAGCTATTGTAAATGCGATTTAGTTCATTAGATATAATATTCCTACGCTCTTAAAAAAATCGAGTGGTTTTTCACCACTCGAGAAGAGACGGATATTTTGTACTCCATAAAGATACTAAATTAATTTGTTTCTACTTATTTGGGTAGAGAAGTTCTCTTTCAAATACTCTATCCTCAGTTCGAAGCAATTTTTAATCTTTTTTGACGTGTTTATGGCACAGAGCAAGTGTGATTGGTTTAAATCATCACGTGGCTCTATGCTTTCGGTTTAGTTTCGCTAAAAATGGAGGAATTTAAAACTTCATTTTGTAAATGCGATCAATTTGAATTAAAAAAGTATATAATTGGATAAGATGAAACGCAGAAACATTACGGTCTTTATTTCATATAATTAATGGAATGACTTAATCAAATCCTAATATTTTTGATTTTTCACCATAATATAAACTTTTCTATTCGAAAGTATGAATGAATGAATTCTATTGAATTCATATTCGTGTAATATTTATAATATTTGAAATTTCTGCTTAATTGATAATGTTTAATAATATAAAAGATATGTTTGGAAATTTTATTTTTCATTTCAAATTATATTTTCTACCAAAATTTAATTTATTATAAATTAATAATAAATTATAATGAATGCATATTTAAATTCTTTTACTTTCAAAACTGCGTGAATATGACTATTAATTTTCTCGTTGATTTAAATATCCAATGTATATTATAAAAATATTATTTAATATAGTTTATTGTATTGAATTGAAAGTGTGATTAATATCAAATACAACATATTACCAATGAATAAGAATAATTTTTTATAAATAAAATTCGAAGTTTTTTATTTTAAATGTTAATACAATATCAAGCAAATATTAATCTATAGAATATTACTTGACAATATGTATTTTACTTCTTAAAATTTCACTGATAATTTTTGATTCGATTGTTACCAAAAGCATTCGTAGATAAAACGAAAACAAAAGTGTATGTATCAAAGTCTACTATTAATTTTATAATATTTTAGAATTTCCAACTGAAAAATTTTCTAGTTATATTCGTATTCTAGTTTATATTCGTATTTTATGGTTGTCATTGTCATCAGTGAAGAAAAAATAAAAAAGCAAAATTAGCCTAAGCAAATCTGAAACATGTTATTTTGAAGATGATGAAATGCAATGTAAGGAAGAAATTGCTGATCAGGCATATTCTGTATAATGTGTAATCAAAATAAGTTTTATGGAGACTGAGAAAATGTTAACTATTGTTATTACTACAAGTATTAATTTCATTGTGCTTGTAAAATGTATTTAAAAGTTCAAAGTTAATATTCAATATTTAATATAAGAACTGAATTAAATGACATGAAAATTCCAATCTCAATATTTTAAATTAAAAAAAGTTTTGGATTTTTAAAGTTGATTTTATATGAAATAATGAAAGGTAATTATTATTATTCAGTAAATTAATATTATTCGGTAATTAGCTTAAGAAATTTTAATAATGTTTTTAAATCTATTTTGAAATAAAGTTTTGTTTGTTTTTACAGCTAAAACCAAATTTTAATTAACTTTATAATAAATTTATAATTCATTTAAAATTTTCTGAATTTTTAATTTTATTTAATTGTTTAAAAAATAAATATCCAGTATTTATAATTCACTTGACCATAATTAGTTTTTACATGCATGATATTTTTGAGTAAACACCTATATATGTGTGTGTATTTTTCCTTTCAGATAAATTGATTACAATTTAATATGCTTTATGAAATTCATCGAGAAAAAATATTTGAACTTATGAAGAAAATGTTTAAAACAAAATAATATTTTGTGATGAAAAATAGTTAATCTATTTTTCTATTCTATAACAGAATTTATGTCTCTAAGTAAGCAAAAGAGGCTGCTTTTAATGAAACATTGGTAGTATTAAACCTGTATTTTTTTGCATATTAAAGGAAGAATTTTAAAATATCTATGAAAGTACTAAGCTCTTATATCAACATTATTTTCTAACAATACCACAATAACTTAAGCACACCAAAATTTAAAATTCCTTACATTATTTGTATATCTGCATTTTTAATGGTAAAACATGAAACATGCTGTGCATGCATTTCCAAGCTTTTTGATTGCATGTGAATAAGATGTTTAAAATTATTTTAAGGAAAAAACATTTAGTTGAAATTCTGCAGAGAAAAGAAGTTTATATAAAAATGGAAGAAAAATCTCATTGTTATTTTGACATTTGTTTAATGATTGCATGATTCAGAAGAAAATAATTAAAATCTATATTTTACAAAATATGCCGTATTGCTTATGTCTTATATTATATTGTAATTTCCTATCTTGTATTTTTAAAAATCGTTTTACTTGCAATGTATTTGAATATCAGTATATGTGATACAAAAGCATAGTTTCAAAATTTTTTGTTGTTATTTGTAAAAAAAAAAAATTTTAATTTAGTTTCACCTGTTTTTCAATTATAGTTCATTGATTCAAAAATGATTTAACATTAAAAATAAAATTATGTATGCATGTATATATTTTTATTTTATGTTTAAAAATTCATTTTGTACCGACCAACTTGTCTAGTGGTCAGCGTGCCTGACTGCGGATAAAGAGGTCCTGGGTTGGAATCCCGGCTCGGGCATGAATGTACTTTCTCTCTCTCTCTCTCTATCCTGTCTTTGTCCTTTCCTTGTATGAATGAGGTGTGAATGGTTGCCTACCCTATAAACGGGTCCCTATGGCATGTATGTACTGAGGAAGTCGGACTTCACACCAAAATAGGGTTCAGTTGAAAAAATGGAGCAGCGCACCCCATATTGCCAGCCAGCCTGGCTGGCACACGACAATGAATGAATTGATTTTGTAAATTATATATATGATAGAGACAATATCTATTTTATAAAAAAGAAAAAATCCAAAATTATTTTCTATTTGTTTCATTGTATATCAATAATTTATCATTTTTGCCACATTCTTATAAAAATTTTCAAAAACTACTAGATAATCGTTAATTTACTAACTTCAGTTACTACGTTTTAATTAATTGATTAATGAGAACATTTTCTTAACAAATTACATTTGCTTTAAATTACAATAAAAATTTCTATTAATTTAATATAAATGATTATTCTTTTTATTACAGATAGATTTGGAATTTGATATCCAGAGGCTGTGACTGTTTTCTCAGTACATATCCTGCATTCTATGTTTCTAGAATATTATCATATATTCAAAAACCTGTCCTATAATATGGAATAAATATGTGAGAGTTAAGTATGATAGAATTTTTGAGACTGAATATTATTTTAATACAGAATATAATTAAGTAGATATCGGATTTCTTGCAGCTTTATTTTTTTTAATAAATAAGGCTTTATTTTTTTGAAGTATTATTCTTATGAAATTTTGGTATTAAAGTTTATATAGACACACTAATGAAAACACAAATATTATAGAAATTTTAATTATTATGATTTTTTTGTCGAATTAGGTGAAGAGATCTGTAGAAGAAGAACAACGCTCAAAAGTTGCCAACAACTCTTGCTTTTCTGTGGTCAAAAGGAAGACCTGAATATGAAATATTTTTATGTATGAATAGTGGATTTATTGATGTCGGATATGCAAGATTAAAAAGCTTTCAATATTTTACATAAATGTCATCACATGTGTATAATGTTAAGTACGATGATAAACTTACTGTATTTTATGCTCTCACGGACTAATTGATTTATAAATTAAAAAATGGTTCAGTTGGGATTCTAATTTAAACAACACATTCTTACTAAAATCAATCAAGATTTAAATTTTCCAAAATACAAGCATTAAAATGCATATTATTTTTTTTATTCTTATTTTAATAGTATTCTTATTTTGCTTTATTAAATTGCCAAACTGTCAAGCTTCAGTATTAATTTAACATCATA
Organism: Latrodectus hesperus; assembly: GCA_037975125.1. Taxonomy (NCBI): domain Eukaryota; kingdom Metazoa; phylum Arthropoda; class Arachnida; order Araneae; family Theridiidae; genus Latrodectus; species Latrodectus hesperus. The sequence goes on from JAJQOW010001152.1 coordinate 21,757, forward strand.
AACTTAAGAATTTCTCTCTGTATACATATTTTTATTTAATTTTTTTATGTATTAAAAATGAAAATGTTTTTTTGTATAATCTTGCGCATTTTATTTTTAATTTCATTCTTAGTTTCATTGAAGTTATTTTCAGTTTAATTTAAACATGGAAAATATATTATAAAACAAGATTTATTTGCAAAAATATATGTCAGTTTTGTTCAACAGAATAATCTAAATATTAGTCTTTATTCTTCTGTAACTTCAAAAATGCATATTATCAATATTCAAAAATAATTATTTAGCTATACTATAAATAAATTATCTTTAAAAGAACTTAAATTATATTTACTTATATAAAATATTTATGTATTTTTTAAAGTGTGTACAATTTGTTGTACTTATAAAGTGTGTAAAAATTAATTTTGTACTTAATGGGTCTATAGTAAATTAAACTGAAAATAAGTTGTTTGACGATTTTTTCTTGATAGCGCTACACTCACACGTAAAACTGAATCGATATAAATAATGTAATTAATGTCTGAACAATTTGCTTGATAATATATGTAATTTAAAAACCACTATTAAATAATTATCCAAATCAGTTAAAATGTTTATTCAGTTGTTGTTATATTATTGAACAAAAGAAATCATATATCTTTAGATTGTAATTGTCAAAAAAAATAAATCTTTAAAATAACGAATTCAATTATTTAATCAAAATTAAAGAATTCCTAATTTCTGAACTAAACTGTCTTTATAAAAAAATCAGCAATACTTCTATAAACGATTGAAATTCACTCTTTTTTCTATCTAATTTACCCCTTTAAGCAATTTGTTGTTTCTCTCCTTAAAAGGAGTGGTTTACCCGCATCTTTTAAAAGAGTGAATTTCTGTCTTAAAAATTGGTTGAGTTTTGTGAAAATGAAAGAGTGAAATTTCACTCTTTTTGAGTGAAATCCACTCGATGTTTTTAAGAGTATATATATTTTTAAAGAAATATATCTGTAAACTCCAGTATATTAATTTATTGACTTCAAAATTAAATGGATTCGATTTGTCAAAAATATCAACATAAGTAATCGAATTTTTATAAATACTGATAAATAAATCTAAAAATTCTGCACTAAAAGAAATGGTTCCTTGAAGATATCGATGTCCTTGAAGTATGTGTTGTTGCTCTGTCCTGCTAAAATTATATACTTCTTCAAGATGCATTTTATAAAATCGTTGCAAAAAAATCTTTCAGCGTCTTCATATAACGATTTGAAAAGACCATGAATTTCTGTTCATTTTCTCTAAAAACCATGCGTCCAAATTCCTGCAGATGAGATTGCGCACCATATGGTGACACATGGTGAATGCAAAGGCCTCGAATGGAGCTCTCGAGGGATTGACAGCCCATTAGCTCATATTTTGCTTACTGCCCAATCATTGAAATTATTATTTTGCTTACAGCCCCCCATCATTGAAAAAGACAAGTGCATCTTCGAGCATTAAATTCATGTTCGTAGAGTTCCTGCATTATCGCCAGCGTATAAGGATGAAAATGAAGTTCATTGTCTCTTACTTTTTTTATTTTCTGCACAGAACCAATTTTTCTGAACGTTTTCGCTCCTACAACAATACATTTTTGGTCCGGGTTAGATCAGAAAGGCGCCATATTGAAGCCATTTCGCTAAGTGGGCTTGCTTGAAAGAACCGAACTACCCTTTAAAAAATAGGCCTCCATAGGCAAATCCTGGTTGTTCAATATTCCAAATCATGATGGCAACTGAACCACAATGTTACACAACTTTGTGATCTTTTCTCTTGAACAAGACCACCCCTTTTTCTTCATCTTTATTACTTTTAGTATTATTAAAGTTCAAAATAAAGAAGTTAGCTTACCGCATCCTGTACTTAATCAACGTTTTTAAATTTACATCCATTAATAGCTTTATTCACTATTTACAAATTTCTGTAAGCATATTGTAATGCAAGGAACAATACCACATTTTATCTTCTTTCACAGAATTTAATCATATACATATACACACAAACACATATATATACAGATATAGATAGATAAATATATATATATATATATATATATATATATATATATATATATATATATATATATATATATATATATATATATATATATATATATATATATATATATATATATTTGTATTTTTAATTCTTAATACTGAATCAATATTTAAGAAAATTCTTTACATGCGAAAGAATGAAAATAAACTGAAATTAAAAAATATGACGCACATAATTTCTCCAATCCCAAATACTTGAGCAGGAAACTTGGAATAAGCCATTGACTACTTTTGATGGAAACTGTGGAAAATTGCTTCCTTTGTATTTTTCGCAAATAACTATCGGAAGCGAAGAATTGTTTCTCCAGCAGAAATCGACATCGGAGATCGATGAAGTCTTTTCATTTCTACTTTCATCGAAATGGCGATGAATCAGCAACATTTCCAACTTTTATAATTTCATACTGAAAAAAAAATATTGAAATGAAATTCAAAGTTTTTTTCCTCTCGATTCCTGATATTCTGCTTAAGATAAAAAATGTGTATTTCATTATAATAGAATTAAATTAATTTGAACTATAACACCTTTCTCATATGATACTGTGATTCGTTTTCTCTTCATTTTGATACAGCTCAAAAATTATAATATGTAGAATTATAATATGCATTTGTTAGAAAAACCAATAAATTAATGTATATAATATAGTTTAAATATGGTTTACATGCGTTAACGATAGGTGTCACTGCGCTCTACTGGTTTGGTTGTTTCTCAAAGGAAGTTTTTTGCACTTTTGTGGACACTAAATGGTGTCTATAATATATTAATTGGATTACCTACTACTCTAAAGCTCCACGTCCACAATTGGAATAATCATCAAGCTCATAAAATGTTAAACTGAAGTGGGCCGTGGTAGCCCAGTGGTTAGGGTATCGGCCTTCCATCCGGAAGTGTGGGGTTCGATTCCCAATGCTGCCAAAGACCCACCGATTACATGCGATATACGTGCTCGTCAAATCTGTGGAATCGAAAGTCCTGTGGTCGGTCTTTGAGCAGTTACCATGGGTGCAATGGTTTGGATAAAATTTCCTCCCCCTTCAGGTCAATGTCAAAATTATGGGAGTAGATCCTCTGGTGGTGCCATCTATCGGAGGATTTAAAAAAGAGCAAAGACCTACTTTCTCCTTCATGGTGCTCTGATAAAACGAAAGACGCTCCCAGTTGACTTAAATTTACATAGCCAAAGCATAGCGAGCTTGGCTTGTCCAAGTGTCATGAGTAATAACAACAACTAACTAAACTGAAGTCCAAATACTATATGTACCATAGAATTTTCAAAGTCTTGAAAAATTACATGTTGTTCTAAAAAATTAGTTTTCAAATTTTCATAACTTTATCGATATTGCTTCCAAAATTAAACACGTTGAAAACAGAACAGAAGGAAAAACAAAAAGACAAAGATAAGAAAACATCCACTTTATATATATGTACATTTTTATTAAAAAGTTGTTGTTGTCGTGTGCCAACGAAGCTGGCATTATGAACTTCCTCAGTACACACATGCCATAGGTATCCGTTTAGAGGGTAGGCAGTGATTCACAACCCATTCATACAAGGAAAGGACAATGATAGGCTAGATAGAGAAAGAAAGTACATCCATGCCCGAACCGGGACTCGAACCCAGGACCTCCTTATCCGCAGTCAGACACGCTGACCACTAGATAAGTTAAGCGGCATATTAAACAGTAAAAAGTTTAAATCGATTAGGATGATTTAAAATTTTTATATATTGTTTTTACTTTTTTTTGTATTTATCATTTAAAGAAGACATTGCAGAAAAGATGAGGTAAGGTGAAAGCAAGAAACTCAGCAAGCATTCTTTTATAATCTTCCTGGTAAAGAATAGAAAAGTGTTTTCTGTTTAACGATACATTCTGATCCCATTCATTAATGTCGCATCTAAGAAAACAAATGTCTTGTTTGCTTTTGAATATGTTGTAATCAATGTTTCTGTCATACATTGACATTGACATTGACACCAGCGAACTCCCCTGTACCTAACTCCAAGGAGCTTTACCAGTTTAATGGGAGCTGCTGGAACTTTTATTTAAAGATATATTTAAAAAAATGACATATAAAATTATTTTTTTACAACAGTTGAACATGTGTGATTATCTTACAACATATCATAAAATATACAATCAATTTCCGGTTAAATGTAAAGTTGAAAACAATATGACAGTATAATGGGTCTATGGTGAATTAAATACAATTGACATTATAATTGCAATTTTGCCAAGTTCTTGATTATAATTATATAAATGTTAAAATCAAATTCAAAGAGTTTTTGATATTTTCAAAGACAAAGCTTTACTTTGGTCAAAGCATGTTTTTAACTAAGTTGTAGAAGAGTTCCCAATCCAACAAACTAAGTTTTCATTGTTTATTAGGAATTCAACTGTTTTATTTAATTTTGCTCTCGCTGCACGATTTTTCAGAATTCTCTTCTTCCAGAGGATCTTCCAATTTTCGCTGGGTATGGCAAAATGCCAGGATAATGTTAAGGGGCAGGTTGTCAAGAAGTGGAAAGGATTGCCTTCTTTTCCACAAGTGCAATCTTTGGAATCAGAAATATGGAACCTGTGGAAGTAAGATGGAAATGGTCCGTGGCCCGTAAAGAAAAGAACTTCATTCCTTGTCCAATTAAGGGTTTTCCTGCTAACTTTCGGTATCATCTCGTGAACATTTCTTCCAGTTATTCCGTTATCCCAATCTTCCTGCCAGCGATCCATTATCCATTTATCAAGTAAAGATTTGGTATGACAACGTGGTAGTGGTAGGATCTGAGAAGAATTACTTGATAGGGCAGCCGCTTTTGCAAGTCTGTCTGCTGCCTCATTTCCTTCTGTACCTTGATGGGCCTTTACCCAACCAATCCTGATGTTATCTGAAGTTGTTAGGAGATCTTGCATTTCGCGTACCATAGGACATTTGTTAAGAGGATTAGTTAAAGATTTAAGGCATGCTTGACTATCTGACCAGATGTTTGTTGGAAGAGGTTGTGAAGCAGCTACTTGAATGGCTTTACGCAGAGCATATACTTCAGCTTGATATACTGTGTTCTCGGGTTGTAGACCAGTACTCCAAGTACTTTGTAATCCGAGTTCAGAATATATTATCATTCCGGATCCAACTTTTTCTTCTATTTTTGAGCCATCTGTGAAAATTGTTAGAAAGCCTTCACTGTAACATGGTATATGATTTTGCTCATGTATTCTTACTTTGCTCTCTATATTGAAGACTCCAGGGTGGATTGTTTCTCCTTTTATAACTTTCTCAATCAAATTTGGTGCAGGAAGAATAGGATCAACTTCACAGGGAACTTGTGCCCTTGCATGCCTTATAAACTTTGCCTCGGCTTCTATTTTTAGGTAGAGAGGAGCTATTCCAGTTATAACTTGAAGAGCTGCTGTAGGAGTCGTTCTAAACGCACCAGTGATGTTTAGTAAAAATCTTCTTTGAATCGTTGTAAGTAATTGCTTTGCCCTTGTTGTTAATGGCGTTCCCCAAATTGCTGCCCCATGCGCCAACATCCTCACAATTACTGTTTGATAAAGTATAATTCTGTGTCTTTGGGAAATTCCCCAATTGTTTCCTGCTGTTTCTGTCATACATACGGGGTGATTTAATTTATCTCTAAGACGTGTGAATATTTTTTTGTTGTTGTCGAGTGCCAGCCAGGCTGGCAATATGGGCTGCGCTACTCCACTTTTCCAACTGAACCATATTTTGGTATGGAGTCCTCAGTACACATCATGAAAACCAACTAGCCATCTTTGAAAGAAAAATCCTTAGGAAGATTTTCGGTCCAGTCAATGAAGGAGACTGTTGGAGGCATCGCTACAACTTTGAGACCTATAGGATGCTAAGAGACCATGACATTATAAAGGCCATCAAGGTAAATCGTATAAAATTTGCAGGGCACATTTGCCGCCTAGACTTTGACGTACAAAATCTCGCATTACAAACCCATCGGGAAAAGATCAAGGGGTCGGCCCAAACTCAGAGGGTGGGATGCGGTAGATGAGGATATTAGCATTTTAAAAGTGAAGAACTGGAGGTCTGTCGCCAAGCAAAGGCCGGCGTGGAAAAGTGTTCTAAGGAAGGCCTTGGCCAACCCGGGCTTGTCGATTCAATAGAAGAAGAAGTCCTCAGTACACACATACCATGTGTGCCCGTTTATAGGATATGCAACCGTTCACTACCCATTCATATAAAGAAAAGACGAAGACAAAAAAAGAGGAGAGAAAGTACATCCATGCCCGAACTGGGATTCAAACCCAGGACCTCCCTATCTGTAGTGAGGCACTCTGATCATAAGACAGGGTGGGCGGCGATATCATTTTAGTTTTTAGAAATAAATCTCAGCAATTATTCAAATGGAAGAAAATCAAATGTGCTATAAAAGCAACGTATACGGTTTCTGGTGCTGTTTCTTATAAAACAGCTCTAAAGGACCATTTGAACTGGTAGCCGAGTGGCTAGCGATTTTGTTTTTGATTCAACAGTTCCTGGATTCAAATCCCACCTTGAGTAAAGATATTTGAAGTTCTTCGGAATCTCCACTTTAAATTTTAAAGTGGGGATTCCAAAGCACTTCAAGTTCCAGTATAATTAGTCCTCGTGTATAAAAAAATAGCGTTAAGCTATAAAAAAAACCATGAACACTTTTAAATAAGACATTGATTATTGGCAAAAAGTCGACTACAATATGAGTCAGGTATTTCTCTCATTTCAAGTTGAAGTTATTCTATAGTCAACACTGGATAAAACAATCCCTATCAATGTCAATACGTTGTGTGCTTACTAATTTTCAGGAATTCTTCCATAATATCAATGAAACTACGAATGAAACATTTTCAAAAAAAGCAAAAGCATTTTAGATAATTAAAGTTAATTATGATAGTTATTACCTAGTATTCACAATGGAATGTTAACTAGGCACTTAAGTTATTTTTTCGTAATTAAATCAATTCCATCATAAAATAGTTCGTTTATTCACGTATCATCAAACTGTTTCTTATTTTTATCGAAAAATGATAATGTCGTTTTATTATCAGTACTGCCGACCAACTTGTCCAGTGGTCAACGTGCCTGACTGCGGATAAGGAAGTCCCGGGTCCGAATCCCGGTTCGGGCATGGTTGTACTTTCTCTCTCTATCTATCCTGTTTTTGTCCTTTCCTTGTATGAACGAGGTGTGAGGTTGCCTACCTTATAAACGGGTTCCTATGGCATGTGTGTACTGAGGAAGTCGGACTCCACACCAAAATAGGGTTCAGTTGAAAAAGTGGACCAGCGCTCCCCATATTGCCAGCCTGGCTGGCACACGACAATGAATGAATTATCAGTACTACCTTGTATATTGTACAGAAAATTAAAAAAATTAGAACTGGATCTTAATTACTTTCATTTGATTTATACAAAATTCAAGCAAATATTTAATAGTCTTGAATTAAAAGTAATAACTTTAGTATAAAAGTTTTTGGTTCGATTCCCTGTTCTAACTAACATTACAAAAATTATAATTCTAAATCTATTTCAGACCTGACGAATTAAGACTCTTGCTTAAAAAGTAACTATCGATCGAAAAATAATAGCAATTTTTATAATCGATTCCTTTTAAAGTCAGTTTCCTTATATATTTTTAAAAAATACAGTAAAACTTCAGAAAATAATATCTGAGTTTATAACATAAATATGTGCCTATGTTTCAAGACGAATTTCAAAAGGATATTTGCGGTTTATGAAAAGAAACTATATATCGTATGAGAGTTTCAGTTTAGGATATATATCGTTTATATATGCTTTAGATACATAGTTTGCTTTCTATGTATCATCTATTTTCTATATATCGTCTCTGCTGATAGAATTTTTTATTCTTAAGTTTTGTTTCTAGAAGAACTTTTTGGTAAAGCTAGACTATTGAAAATTCGAACAAAACCGCTGTAAAAAAGTTCGAGTTGCCAAAAATTATATCTAAAAAAAATTTTGGAATAAAAAATTCCGCTAGTAGACAGTATATAATAAGCTAAAGATATATTGAAGCAGCCGATATATAGAAATTAAACGATATATATAAAGTAGACAATATCTAAAACTGTGAGAGTGTCGAATGAAACTTTATATTTTTGTAAAGATATAAATCTTCAAAAATCAGTAGATAATAAGTAAATTAACAGTAGAAGATAATAAGTAAGAAGCAGTAGATAATAAGTAAATTAACATTAAAAAAACAAAATTTATTTATTTACAATCGATATTTCACATAGAAGTGTAAGTATCAAGCAAGTTATTGATCTAAGCACATTTATATAATAAAAAAGCGTGAGAGAGATTATTACGTTAAGCCTCATTTTTCTTTTGCATAAATTACATTTTTCTAGATTTAAATTTCGAACAACTTGCAATTATTTTTGAAAGATCAAGTTTGAAGAAATTTCACGCTGATTATTATTTTGAATAAAAATGATTTAATTATAACTGTCTACATTTTATCCAAGGAAGAATTTATTTTGATATGAATTCAAGCTTAATATTTCATTCGGATGAAATATTAAAATAAATAGTTTAATACTCATTTTTTGGTAAAAAAAAAAAAATTATTTCTCGCGCGTGCGAAGTTCTATATTAATTTCACATATCTCTTGATTTTATAAATAAAGAGAAATACAATATTTTTAATATTTTTTAAAACAGAACTTTATCTTCACATAAAATAAATCATAAACGTCAATGACAAGTTAATTTCACTTTCTTCCATTTTTAAAAGACAATGCAAGTAACATTTTTAACATGAATATCATTTGTCTTTAAAGAGTAAATGCATTTCCTTTATTGATTTTCTGCCTGCTAACATTTTAAAAAGAGTTATATTTGTTCTTGATATTTTTGGATTATCATTTTACTCTTCTTGAAAACATATCACCATATATATATATATATATATATATATATATATATATATATATATATATATATATATATATATATATATATATATATATATATATATACAGGGTAGTTATAAATTTCTTTACAAATTAAGAGGGGTGATAGTACCCATCCATACAAGCTATAATTACATAGGAATATAGGCTCGCATTCCACTCTGAAAGGCAGAAAATAGGAAAGAAGAAATCCATCAAGAATCTATCACGAATTTACCGTATGCAAATTTCCATAGAGAAGAAGCATTTTGCTATTATTGGTTACTGTAGAAGCCAATCAGAGTAGACATTGTCTTTTAAAACCGCAATCAACACGTTTGGTCTTAGTTGCCCACAGTACACAACAATGCCCACAGTACGACCCCTCGTGGACACCAGCAGAAATTTTCCGTTAACAAATGGGGAAGTATCCTTGGTGGTTACCTGATAGGCCCTCATATCATGCCAGACCGTTTGACCGGCGCAACATACCGTATCTTCTTGAAATAAGTGCTTCCCAATTCATTGCAGGTGGTTTCATTCCCCATCCTGAGAGACACGTGGTTTGTGCAGATGAAGCCGCAGCACATATTTCCATCACGGTCTGTAACTTATTGAATGTCACATATCCCGCACGATGGATTGGATGTAGCGGACCTGTGGCTCATCCAGCTGATGACCCTCCTACAAAACAAAGGCTTGGATTGCTGTAAAAATCCACTTATCCGAACCCCAGTCGATGTCATCTCCGACTCGGACAGTGAAGTGGACCTTTAACCCACCACAGCTGCAGGCCTTTGTGCCCCACCAATGAATATCACTTGATTCCATAAATAGCTGTGGTCACGGTTCTCGACGGACGCCGGACACTCTGTGGAAGGTGTCTGTTTCTCCAGATTGAGGTGGGAGCATACCTGATAACCTATTGGTATAGAGCAGGCCTTCCATCTCTCGTTGTCTGTCTGTCCTCCTTGCTCACTGGATCTCAACCCACTGGATTTATTCTTCTGGGGGCACATGAAATCTTTAGTGTACGAGACGCCTGTGGATTCAACTGAAGATTTCGTGGCTGGAATTGTTGTTGCCCGGAACAAAATTCAAAGAGACAAGAAGTCAAAAAATATTAAGCATTGCAAATGAATGGATGTTAGCATTACGACTTAATATCCAATCTTTTGTGGGAAGCTGTAGTTAGAATATCAATTCACGTTTGCCTCTCACAATTTGATTTCTGATAAAGTTTATGAAAATCTCCCATGGAGAATATTAGAATGTATTTTAAGTCGCCATTAATATAAGCAGCAGATTTACAGTGAAATAAAGAAAAAATATACGTATTAATAACAAACAAACAAACATTTTTCAATCATTCATTTTCATCATCAAAAACAGCAAAGCTGTAAAATATAAGAAAATAGACTATAACAGAAAAAAGAAAAATTTCACAAACTGGTATTACTCCTTCACTTACCCAACACTGTTGTTGTAAGTGTCGGGCAAGCAATGTCATGTGAGAATTCTTCTTTTCTGTCTCTCAGTGTAGAACACGACCCTATGACCCTGTGTAATTATTGCTTGTCTAGATGGGTATGGGTATTATCACCCCTCTTAATTTTGTAAAAACAATTTAGAATCAACCTGTATGTATGTATATATATATATATATATATATATATATATATATATATATATATATATATATATATATATATATATATATATATATATATATATATATATATATATATATATATATTAATAACTGCTTAATTATATCCAGCCTTTTTTCAAAAAAAAAATCCTTGAAAAAAAGGTAAAAAAATTTTTTTGCATATTTTACTTTCTCTGAGTATTAACCTTAAAAATTATTTATGAGGATCGATTTTTCAATTTGGAGTATCAACGTAATGAGTCTAGACCATAGGTTCCCAAAGTGGTCCAGGTGGATCCCCAGGGGTCCATAGGACACCACACGGGGTCCACATAGATGTGAAAAGAAAACAGGGGTTCACAAGTTGTAAGTGGGGGTCCACAAAAAATTTTTCTGGTTTTCATAATAAAGAACAAACATTTTGGCTTAAATTTACCTATAATCGTAGGCAGGTAGCATCATTCACTAGGTACTCAAAAATATTCGAGGTACTCAAAAATATTCGAGATCCAGTTCAAACACAGAATTGAATAGAACAAGAGTGTACACCACATGTCGAGACTTGCAAAGTGTCGCCCGTGCGCCGTTTCATTAAAAGTATGACTATCTTTTATTGTGGATTTACATTGCAGAGTTCATTGTTGATTTTTTGTCAATTGTTGATTGTTGGTAATAATAAATGTTTATAATAATTTTGTATAACCACGAGTATTATTTTAATAAATAGGGCACAAGAAAATGTGCTACTTTTTTTTTCTCTTCTGAACACCCCTAATTTAGGGTGATATTTTTAGGAGTTTTGGGAATGCAGTAGAAATGGGGGTCAACCGAAAATAGTAAAACTTTGAAAGTGGTCCGCGAGAAAAAAAATATGGGAACCCATGATCTAGACAGAGTCTACGAGCCCACGCCTCTTCAAAAATCATAAATAAAAGGAGGGCTATTAAAAATGTCAGTACTATCTAAACTTGCTGATGTCAAAATGTGATCAGGAGAGGTCTGGACGAAGTTGAATTCAGTGCAATTTAAATAGTTAATTCTGATTAAAAATAGGCCGACTTATGGTGGAGTGGTTAGCATACCTCACTTAGAAACAGTAGGTCTCAGATTTGATTCCTGGTTCGGGAATGAGTACTCTTTTCTCTCTCTATGTATGTGTTCTTTATTCCTTCACTTTCATTGTCAAGGTGGCACACCCATTGGGTGCCTCACTGTATAAAATGCCATCACATTCTCAACTTGCTGTTGCTTATGACACTTGGAGAAGCCAAGCTCGTTATGCCATTGGCAGTGCGAATTAAGTCAATAGGGACCGTCTTTCGTTTGGTTCAGAGCACCACGAAGGTGAAAGTACTACTTTTGTTCTTTTTTAAGGTGCCTCGTCATTTTGAACCACGGTTAGGTGACGAGGCCACACTTGAGCTGGTACCCTCTTCTCCACATTCACGACACCCCAGCAGAAGGACTTTGGACGTCACATATTAGCGTGGACATGTCCCCAACCCACGGAGTTCCAGCAACCCAGTGAAGGAGAGTACACCGTGGTCACCCTCCCAACCACTGCCCGCGGCAAATGATGCTTCACTTTGCTGAGCTTACGGGAAGCGGGGTGAAGCTACTGAGCCACTGGAGCTAATGGTCAATCAACTTGTAGCACTAAATAGGTATATCGAAGTGTAGTCTAGCATTAGAGAAAAAAATAAAAGTGATGAAAAGAAAGACATCTGTTTTATCCACTGACGCCACACACACAGATATATATATATATATCATGGACTCATTAATCATGTACTGAATGACTTTGTCAGCGTTGATGAAAAGAGTACTACTGGGAGCTTGCTTATAATACCAGGATTGGTTTAGGGGGATTTTCAATAACTTTTCTTCTTTTCTTTATTCGCCGCTAGGTTGTTTCAATGGAAGTTTTCAAGATTTTCTGCATAATGATGCTTGAATTCCATTATCTATGACAACATCTCCCTTAGCAAAAAGTAGTTTAATATTTTTAAAAAAAATCTACTATCTGTTGGTCTGTCTATTATTTTGTGTCAAATAAAAATAAGTTTATATTTAAAAAAATAAAAATAATATTTTAATAAGACATGCCTTTTTAGAATGACCAGGAAACTGTTTGTGGTATAAAGTCATCTAATACTTTTAACTTTGTGTTTTAAATATTTTACTGATTTTGTTCTCAAAGGGAATAATGATATTTAAGGAGATGCAAAAAACGTTCTTGTAGCAAATCCACTTCCCTTTTTGATAAACGAATTTAACGTGGAAAAAGAAATAAAAAAAAACACAAGCACTGCATTTTTGTTTACAAAAATATATTTTTTTAAGCCTAATCCAAAAAAATCCCTGTTCCAAGCAAATTTTCGCTTGAAGTGCGGAAAAGAATAAAAACATAAGCACAAACTGAATGTCTATTCACAGTATACCCCCTTACTGAATAACTCTCTTTTATAATGAGCATTCTTAATTTTATAGAAAATTTAATTGAATGTTATTGTACGAAATTGCTTGTGCATAAGCATACATATTTAATGTGTATATAAAAGAAGATATTTAATAGATTTTTTAAAGAAAATATTCTTTCTTTTATATATGAATTTTGCAGTTTTTTCTTATAAAATATTATTAAAACATAACATTTATTCATGGATTTTTTTATATTTCTCGGTAATTACATAAATCTTAATGTTATTTATATAAGAATATCTTCTTTATCGACATGTATGAAATCTCGCGCATGAGTAAAATTGAATGATTTTTAAATTCCCTCGAACTATATCTCTTTTTTTTTTTCAAGTTAAAGTAATTGTTCTTTTCTTTAGCTGACTAAGGCAATTCGCTTAATAAATGGTGGCAATATTTTATTCAGCTGAAGCATATATCTTGAATTTTCTCCCTGATATCTTCTTACATTTTTTCACGCAATTTGATTTTATATTCGATAGAAATATGGCGTTTCATATATTTTGAAATGAAACATTCATAAGAAAATTAATCTTTTGATATTTGATATATTAAAAAAATGTAATAATTTTATTAGTATATTTGGAGTAGTGTGTGTATGTGTGTGTGTGTGTTTACGTGCATGATGTGTTTCCACGCAGCTGCCTATTTCGACGGACTAAACAAAGCCTGTGTAGTTTAGAACTCTCTTGGGTATTGATGCATCAGCTGCATTTAAAATTGTTTCGATGACCGTACAAACGGCATCATCAATATTCTCGATTTGAACCATTTCATCATCAACAACTGCCAGTTGTGAAAATAGCGTCCAATCTACCCGATTGTACACGTAAATAAGTAGACGTTATCGTACATCACTACCACCAGTCACGGAGGCCGAGCTGGCAGCCGAATGGTTGGCGCTCTTGCCTTCGCTTCAGCAGTTCGTGGGTTCGAATCCCACCTTGGGCATGGATGTTTGTAGTGGTTCGGAATCCACTTTAAATCGTAGGTGCCGGTTTCATTAGCCCTCGTGTGCAAAAAACCGTTGAGCGACCAACAAACCAAACCAACCAGTCTAGAGGATGATGAGTGGGAAATGATCGCTATTGTTCAGGTCATTTCCAACAATTAAATTTAACAATGGCAGAAATGAGGGAGAACAAATGGCAAGATCGATAGAATGAAATGCTCTTGTGCATAAATGGAAGAGACAATTGTCAGAAATAAATTGCTCTACCTGATGACCACGAGAATTAGTAACATCACTTCCCCACAAGGAATTATGGACATTAAAGTGACCAAGCAACAGAAATGGTGTTGGCAGCAGATTAATTAATGTATCGAGTTCCCCTTGGTGGATGACATCATGTGGTGGCAAATACAAACTACAGACTGTCAACAAGCATGAAGTATGCATTCTTATAGCCACACCTATAGACTAGAATTAATTGGATGGACAGTGCTGGGGAAATTGTTAGACGTAAATATACAAACCCCTCCAGACACTGCACCATCGTCACCACAGTCGTTTCCGAAGGTTTCGAACCCAAGCATGGAAAAACTATTGTAAGACTTGAGGAATGTTTTCTGAAGTGCGATACAAGCGGCGTTGTTGGCTTAAATTATAGACTTGATGTCATACAGATGTGAACGTAAACCATTGCAATTCCAAGAAATTAACTAACTTATTTTTTAATTTGAAAAGCTCCTTTCCTGGAGCTCGAAGGCATGTCATCTGACCTCTTCTCCAACGATAAATCGTCGTCGGAGAGGTGTAGAGAAACAACCTCAGTCTCCAGGGACAAGGATTTGCGTGTGGATATGAAAGGTCAGTAGGAACCTTCCTTTGAGAGTTTTAATTTGTAAGCCTTCGTAGATTTTAATTTATTGAAAGGAGCTTTTCTTTTATTGATTGCTATGGAGCCAGATTTTGGCCTTGTAGATAAAGTTTGGAGTAATCTAACAAATAGAAGCGACATGGTGACTTTCTTGCCGCGGTTGAATAGCTAACTCCATGTTTCGAGTTGCGTGGCGTAACTTGACGTCGTGCCTCAGGGTATGAACAGTTTGTATTAATTTTTATCGTGGTGATTTCCTTCTGTAACGCCCACTGAGGACAACTTCGAGAACAGGTGGAGTGGTCACCTAGACCCTTTTATCCTTCACTGTGCAGGTCGAGTTATCGTATCCAACTCAGATACAACGTGTGCAAGTCAGTTGGCCCTTTTATCCTTCACTGTGCCGGTCGAGTTATCGTATCCAACTCAGATACAACGTGTGCAAGTCAGTTGGCCCTTTTATTCTTCACTGTGCAGGTCGAGTTATCGTATCCAACTCAGATACAACGTGTGCAAGTCAGTTGGCCCTTTTATCCTTCACTGTGCAGGTCGAGTTATCGTATCCAACTAAGATACAACGTGCGCAAGTCAGTTGGCCCTTTTATCCTTCACTGTGCAGGTCGAGTTATCGTATCCAACTAAGATACAACGTGCGCAAGTCAGTTGGCCCTTTTATCCTTCACTGTGCAGGTCGAGTTATCGTATCCAACTAAGATACAACGTGCGCAAGTCAGTTGGCCCTTTTATCCTTCACTGTGCAGGTCGAGTTATCGTATCCAACTAAGATACAACGTGCGCAAATCAGTTGGCCCTTTTATCCTTAACTGTGCAGGTCGAGTTATCGTATCCAACTAAGATACAACGTGCGCAAGTCAGTTGGCCCTTTTATCCTTCACTGTGCAGGTCGAGTTATCGTATCCAACTAAGATACAACGTGCGCAAGTCAGTTGGCCCTTTTATCCTTCACTGTGCAGGTCGAGTTATCGTATCCAACTAAGATACAACGTGCGCAAGTCAGTTGGCCCTTTTATCCTTCACTGTGCAGGTCGAGTTATCGTATCCAACTAAAATACAACGTGTGCAAATCAGTTGGCCCTTTTATCCTTCACTGTGCAGGTCGAGTTATCGTATCCAACTAAGATACAACGTGCGCAAGTCAGTTGGCCCTTTTATCCTTCACTGTGCAGGTCGAGTTATCGTATCCAACTAAGATACAACGTGCGCAAGTCAGTTGGCCCTTTTGTCCTTCACTGTGCAGGTCGAGTTATCGTATCCAACTAAGATACAACGTGCGCAAGTCAGTTGGCCCTTTTGTCCTTCACTGTGCAGGTCGAGTTATCGTATCCAACTAAGATACAACGTGCGCAAGTCAGTTGGCCCTTTTATCCTTCACTGTGCAGGTCGAGTTATCGTATCCAACTAAGATACAACGTGCGCAAGTCAGTTGGCCCTTTTATCCTTCACTGTGCAGGTCGAGTTATCGTATCCAACTAAGATACAACGTGTGCAAGTCAGTTTGCCCTTTTATCCTTCACTGTGCAGGTCGAGTTATCGTATCCAACTAAGATACAACGTGCGCAAGTCAGTTGGCCCTTTTATCCTTCACTGTGCAGGTCGAGTTATCGTATTCAACTAAGATACAACGTGCGCAAGTCAGTTGGCCCTTTTATCCTTCACTGTGCAGGTCGAGTTATCGTATCCAACTAAGATACAACGTGTGCAAGTCAGTTGGCCCTTTTATCCTTCACTGTGCAGGTCGAGTTATCGTATCCAACTAAGATACAACGTGCGCAAGTCAGTTGGCCCTTTTATCCTTCACTGTGCAGGTCGAGTTATCGTATCCAACTAAGATACAACGTGCGCAAGTCAGTTGGCCCTTTTATCCTTCACTGTGCAGGTCGAGTTATCGTATCCAACTAAGATACAACGTGCGCAAGTCAGTTGGCCCTTTTATCCTTCACTGTGCAGGTCGAGTTATCGTATCCAACTAAGATACAACGTGTGCAAGTCAGTTGGCCCTTTTATCCTTCACTGTGCAGGTCGAGTTATCGTATCCAACTAAGATACAACGTGCGCAAGTCAGTTGGCCCTTTTATCCTTCATTGTGCAGGTCGAGTTATCGTATTCAACTAAGATACAACGTGCGCAAGTCAGTTGGCCCTTTTATCCTTCACTGTGCAGGTCGAGTTATCGTATCCAACTAAGATACAACGTGTGCAAGTCAGTTGGCCCTTTTATCCTTCACTGTGCAGGTCGAGTTATCGTATCCAACTAAGATACAACGTGCGCAAGTCAGTTGGCCCTTTTATCCTTCACTGTGCAGGTCGAGTTATCGTATCCAACTAAGATACAACGTGTGCAAGTCAGTTGGCCCTTTTATCCTTCACTGTGCAGGTCGAGTTATCGTATTCAACTAAGATACAACGTGTGCAAGTCAGTTGGCCCTTTTATCCTTCACTGTGCAGGTCGAGTTATCGTATCCAACTAAGATACAACGTGCGCAAGTCAGTTGGCCCTTTTATCCTTCACTGTGCAGGTCGAGTTATCGTATCCAACTAAGATACAACGTGCGCAAGTCAGTTGGCCCTTTTATCCTTCACTGTGCAGGTCGAGTTATCGTATCCAACTAAGATACAACGTGTGCAAGTCAGTTGGCCCTTTTATCCTTCACTGTGCAGGTCGAGTTATCGTATCCAACTAAGATACAACGTGCGCAAGTCAGTTGGCCCTTTTATCCTTCACTGTGCAGGTCGAGTTATCGTATTCAACTAAGATACAACGTGCGCAAGTCAGTTGGCCCTTTTATCCTTCACTGTGCAGGTCGAGTTATCGTATCCAACTAAGATACAACGTGTGCAAGTCAGTTTTCCCTTTTATCCTTCACTGTGCAGGTCGAGTTATCGTATCCAACTAAGATACAACGTGCGCAAGTCAGTTGGCCCTTTTATCCTTCACTGTGCAGGTCGAGTTATCGTATCCAACTAAGATACAACGTGCGCAAGTCAGTTGGCCCTTTTATCCTTCACAGTGCAGGTCGAGTTATCGTATCCAACTAAGATACAACGTGTGCAAGTCAGTTGGCCCTTGCTGCGTTGCTACCAGTACCAACGATTCAGGCAATCGAGAAACTTGCTCAAATCATTGGTACTGGAACCATCGCAGCGGATTTGGAATATATGGCCAGACTGGTAAATTCAGGTAAGCAGCTTTAATATGCTGTTGAAGGTCTGGGAGCGCCAAAGTCAGAATAAAATGTTTAGTATCGATAAACTTCCCATCTCTTCTGACCGTGAGGCGATCTAAAATTTTCCCTGAAGACATTATTAGTCACTGATCTATGAAAACTTTTCTCTGACGACAATAATATTCAGTGAATATTAACAAGCCTTGTATTAGTCATTGGCTATTTTGTTAGCCAATACATGAATCAAATATTTAATTAAAATAAAATCTTATTTCAATTGTTTTTTTTATTCCACGTACAAACAAACATTGATATAATTATTCGACAATTTTTTTGTGAACTAAAGGTTCTGGGTTCGATATCAGCCATAGTTACATAGGAATGCTTTTCTGACAGGGTGGATATTTTAAAAGTTTTCTAGATTTTCTTCCTTTCGACGCTTCAGTAAAGTTTATTTTCTATGAAAAGGCCTTTCTAGAGGGGAAATCTTTGAACGTTAAAAAGGCTTACAACAAACATTTGTATTATATTTTATGCATACACGTCGTCAAATATTTATTATATTAGGTTAAAATAAAGACTGAAACTTATCTATTCATATAAAATAATCTTAGCTAAGAAAACACGTTATCTCTTTTAATCGCTATCTACCTTCGCTTGGTAAATATAAAGATAAGAATTTACTTTTTATAATATTTGCATAGTGAAATAACGTTTTTATCTGTTTCACCGTATTTCATTTTTTAAATGGTAACTAAACTCGTTTTTTACAGCTATATCATATTTCTATAATTTTTCCTTTATAATAAAAAGATACATATTTAAAAATAGTTATACTTTCAGTTTTAAGCTTAGAAGTGTATTAAAAGTTTTTAAATATTGATTATATTTCGGTACGAGCAAAACTTAACAAATACCACTTTATAGCCTAATATTGTCACATATTTTTACTTTACGCATTTATTTTGTATGTTATGTCTCGTTATTCCTGTTTTCTAAATTAAATTTAAAATAATATGAATATAATTTGCACGTAAAATTTAATAATACTGAAAATATAACTCAAATTTAATATTTTAGAGGTATACAGCATTGACTGTTTCGTTAAAGTATTAAGGTGAAAAATTATCTTATATATATATATATGATAATATTTCACCTTAATACTTTAACGAAATATTCAATGCTGTATACCTCTAAAATATTAAATTTAAATAAAAATATTAAAAAAAAAAACTTAAGTGAAGCAAAAGTGGGAAATGGGATGGAAGTGGGAAGGATGTGAGTGGGAATATATATATATATATATATATATATATATATATATATATATATATATATATATATATATATATATATATATATATATATATATATATTTAAAACTTTAACGAAATAGTCAATGCTGTATACCTCTAAAATATTAAATTTTTATTTAAATAAAAATATTTTAAAAAAAAAAACTTACGTGAAGCAAAAGTGGGAAGGATATGAGTGGGAATATTATATATATATATATATATATATATATATATATATATATATATATATATATATATATATATATATATATATATATATATATATATATGTATGTATATATATATATATATATATATATATATATATATATATATATATATATATATATATATATATATATATATATATATATATATATATATATATATATATTCCCACTCATATCTTTTCCACTTCCATTCCATTTCCCACTTTTGCTTCAGGAGTACGTTTTTACGTACGTTTAAATACGAAAAAAAAATTTTTTTTATATAAATCTGAAGGAATTGTGAATTTTGGTCTAAAGTCTTATTTTTCAATAGGCATTAAGAAAATCAATTTCTTTTTTTTCTTTTTCGTTTCAGAACTTTTAAGGATATGGATTCAGTAGGATATTGGCACCTTTCCATTTCTCTATCATAAGGACTGTCCAAAAAGTACAGTCTCACCCTCTTTACTATAGAACACTTGTAATTATAATCTAAAATTAGATACTAAGGCATAGAAAGAAGATTATGTGGTATAAGCTAAGAGAGTTTATAACTTCCAAAGGGTTTTTGTTGCGTCAGCACCCATTCTGGGATAGTTACAACTTAGCATCGTTCCCAAAGTAATGCTCTATCAGTTATGTGGAAGCTGCAGGCTGTCTTCGTGATTTAGAAACAGGGACTAAGCAAAAAAAAAACCCTCAACTGTTACCCTCAGAGGTTTTATTTCACTATAGGAGGACATTACTAACATGATATATTTAACATACTCTTGCCACCTTTAGAGGACACGGCTGTTGTTTTGTTAAGTCGGGATTCGAACTCAATATTTTCCTATAGTGAAAACGATGACCTCACCTACCAAATTTAACTTGTAGTAACAAGTACTTGTAGTAACTCGTAACAAGTAACAAGTAGAAACCGGTAGTTAAAGATTAGTTTGGAATCCATACATAAACACATGGGAGTTTTTAATTGCCATTAAGCACGAGTGCCGAAGTTAACTGTTTCATTTACTATGGATATTTACGTGTTACTAGCCGCCTAACTTGTCTAGTGGTCACCGTGCCTGACTGCGGATAAGGAGGTACTGGGTTCGAATCCCAGTTCGGCCGTGGATGTACTTTATCTCTCTATCTATGCTGTCTTTGTCCTTTCCTTGTATGAATGAGGTGTGAATGGTTGCCTATCCTATAAACGGGTCCCTATGGCATGTGTGTAGAACAAAGTTGCACTTTCACCTTCATGGTGCTCTGATTAAAACGAAATACACTCTCAAGTGACTTATATTCGCATAGCCAAAGGCATAGCGAGCTTGGCTTGTCCAAGTGTCATTAGTAACAACAATAACAACGTTTTACCATTTACTGAAACCGAAACTGTATCTTCCATGGCAGAGTGCATGACGTAACCGTGTTGGAACTCAAGTACTAACCAATGAGCTTTTCACACGTTCTTCTCTATGTATATCTATGTAGAACATGTCAATGGACATTAAATCGTTATTGTTGTGTAACTTTGTGATTAACTTTTTCAATACTTAATTTAGCTTTCAGAGTAGATCCATTAATTTCTGGATTTAAACGTCATTTACCATGGCGTAGGTGTAGTGTGGGCAGACTGTTTCCTATACCCTTTCATTTTTCGTATAACTAGAGCTTTTGGCGTTAAGGGTATGAAGTAGGTCTTCAACAGATATCTGAATTTCCTTATCATTGAATATAATCTAGCTTTCTAATTTTTAAGTTTATTTTGTGAAAAAAAATATTCCTATTTTTGTTGTTGTAAGCTTTTACTGTAGTATAACACATATTCATAGCTCATAATCTATTTTTCTTTATTAAAAAAAGATTAATATTTCGTTTTCATATTGGAAAAAAGAAATATGAAATTTTTCTTTCTCTAATTAAAGAGAAATTTACTTTTTTTTTGTTTTTAATAAGGCATGGAATTCGGTGTTGCCATCCTGACACATTTATCTCACTTAATGAGTGACAAGCGGCATCTTTCCCCTAATAAATGAGCAAGTTCCATTTTTCCGAAATTAAAAGAATTAATTAACTCGATTTTATGCTCCACCGACATTTTAATAATTGCCTTTTCTTCTTTCTTCTCGGCTTAGTAAACGTCTCGGAGTCATTTCAAAGGGCTTAGTGTCCGCGCTGGGACTCAGAGTAAGCCCATCACGTTTCTTAAACAAAGCTTAATTAAAGATTTAATTATAGTTAAACAACTCTCCAAATATTTCAGAAGAAGTATTTCAAAGCGCAAGAGATTTATTTCGAATCATTTTTGATTTCGGGGGCTGGGGGGTTATAATTCTAAGGATGTAATTACAGTTTTCTCAGCAAAAAAAAATTATCTCGCTGAATACGAATTTCGCATTTAAATTAAGAATTCAAATTAGTTTTATATTCAGATATCTCAAGAAAATATAAATCGTTAGTCGCAATTATCACAGATAAGCAATGGTTTTAGCCATACGAATGAATTTTGTTTCGAAATGCAGTGTTTGCGAATACGAGGGTTACTCTGATATTTTTGAGATACGCGCAGACGAGAATTTACAAAATAAAAATAGCGGTTTAATTTTAAAGTACAAAGTATTTTAACACAGAAGACGAATTTTTACCGACTTACTTCAACTTGTTTAGCGTGGAATAAATTTTAAACAGAAGTGAAAATGGAGTTGACGCGAGAACATTTTCGGGCTATGATTTTCTACGATTTCAAAGCAGGATTCAATCAAGAAGAAGGCGTTCAACGGTTGCAATTAGCATTGGGTGATGAATCTCCAGCTCGTGCTACTGTATTCAGATGGTTTAGAGAATTTAGAAGTGGTCGCAATTTTCTTCAGGATGAAGAACACACAGGAAGGTTGACACTGGCAGTAATCCCGGATAATGTGTCTGTCATACGAAAAATGTTAATGGATGATCATCGCTGTACCTATCAAATGATACAGAAGGAACTTAACATTGAATCCGCAGCCATACACAAAAAAATTCATGAAGAATTACATATGAAAAAAGTAGTTTGCCATTGGGTTCCCCATAATCTAACTGAGCATCAAAAAGAGGAGCGTGTCAGAATCAGTAAAGAAACTCTTAATATGCTGAATGATGGTGGCCACCACATCATATCTAAAATTGTAACAGGTGATGAAACGTACATACCGTTTTTTGACGTTCCAGCACGTCAAGAAAGCAAAGTATGGGTCTTTGAAGATGATCCCACGCCGATGATGGTGAAAAAACAACGCGCACTGAAAAAAGTGATGTATGCTATTTTCTTCCGAAGTACGGGATGGGTCAAAGCCATCAAGTTGGAAGAACAGAAGACAGTAACAGCAAACTGGTATACCACTCAATGTCTTCCAGATATTCTACAAGAACTGAATGTTAGGGGACTAATGCTTCACCATGACAATGCATCTTCACATACAGCCGGATAAACAGTTGAGTTTCTTAAACAAAAACAAATTAAAGTGATCGAACATCCGCCATATTCACCTGATCTAGCTATGTGCGACTTTTGGTTATTCTTTAATCTAAAAAAGAACTTACGTGGACGTCGTTTTCATTCAGAAGAAGAGATTGATGGGGCTATAAATGCATTTTTTTCATCTATTCGAAGAAATGAATGGCTTGAGGCATTTAATCTGTGGAAAATTCGTCTACAAAAGTGCATTGATGCTGGAGGAGACTACTTTGAACACACCTAAAATTTTGTAAGTATAACTTTAAAAACCTAGTTGTATCTCAAAAATTTCAGAGTGAACCTCGTATAACCATCTGGGCTAGAAACAAAATTTAATTTACCTGCGAATAAATAATACTTATAAACATGATAAAGCTAAAATAAAATTTCATTCATGATTCTACATATTAAATGTTATTTTCAGATACTATACAATGAATAACTGAACTTATAAAAACTGCAAATGAAATTTTATTTTGAGATTATAATCTTTCAAATAAACTTTATTCTGATTCATTGCACTTAAGAATGAAAATTATTTTCTAATATAGAATATACATTAATCTTTTTTACAGATACTGCATCTCGAAAAATCATGATTTTATTATTCATTCTTTGTTTTAAATATATTTATTTGATTTATTATTAGTGTATATAGAATTGTTCAAAATATTATCAGTTTTCATATTAAAAAAATATGCTTGGAAAACTCAACACAAATTGGTTTTTAAAACACATTTTGGTACTTAAAAATGCTGAATATCTACAAGCACATAAATGTTTTTTCAATATTTATATATAATTAATAACGAATATGCGCAAAAATATTTTGGAAATAAATACTAAAAATCTTCCAACTTTATTTAAAAAATGCATTTTTATCTTACATAAAAAAATTTAGGGATTTTACACACAATTTCCTATTTTCTAATATTTTTAAAATTCAAACGCTCAGACGCTTCTTTCATAATATATATATATATATATATATATATATATATATATATATATATATATATATATATATATATATATATATATATATATATATATTACTTTTATTTCTATATTTTTATTTATAAATTTGAATTTCTTAATTGTTTAGTATTTAAATGCATTTTATGGAAATATTAAAATGCACAAATAAGCAAGTAAACACTGGCTAGTCACCAATTATTTTAAGATGTTTCCAAATTATAAGCATATTAATTACTATATATACTGCTTGATTAAATTCATATGTCTAGAATTATTTAATTCTAAATCATCTAATCATAACTACTGAAACATTTTATTTTTCTAGTAAGTAAATGGTCTTTCTTTTGAATATAATTTTTTTTTATTTCTGTAACTTCACTTGTTTGTATCGGGTTTTAATGTTCTCTTTATTAAAGTTTATGCTAAAGCTCTTGAGATTTCAATCAATTAGTTTATCACTGAACTTTATAATTTATTAAATTTAGTGGAGTATTAATAATAAATAAGCTTCAATAGTATTTTTATATTATTTGAACTTTAACAGCATTTCAAATATTATGTAGACTTATAATATTTATTTATTTATTTGTACTTAATATAATATATAAATCTGAATACAATTTAATATATTATCTGATCTTCTTTATCACATTAACTAGAAATTTAAAGTACTATTTCTTATTTTAAAATCTAAATATTTAAATCTAGAAATAACTTAACAAATTTATGGTTTTCACACCAATGTCATGTTAAAAAAAAATTAGATAATCTTTATATTTCGATCACTGTATCAGGGCTCGAATCCAGAACCATTAGGCTTAGCACATGCAATACTACATAGTTGAATTATGAGCAACTAAATTAAATCAATGGAAGCATTTTTCAATCAATAAAATAAAAAAACTAATTTCGGCACAATATTTTTAGTAATTAAATTAGTAAGTAATATCACAGTAATATAGATGTGATAGGAGAAGTCACTGGAGAAACAAACTTTTCCAGAAAAAAACTAATACTTTTTTCAACAGTAGCTAAGATCGAACTTACGAACATCTACTTCAAGAAACACTATCTTAAAGAGATTCTACATAAGCCTTTTAAATCTTTGTTTCGATCATCAATTTTGTGTTGAAACGCATTTCACAGAAGATTAAAAAGAATTAAGAAAAAGTTACATAAAAATTTGAGAATAAATTCATTGAAACCTCTAGGCAAATTATTATTTTAATTCTCTAAACAAGCCAAAATTCTTGCTTGTCTGTTTCATCTAAACTGCAGTATCACAGAAATGCTCTGAATCCCGTTGCCATAGTAACGAACACGATGTGACCTAGTGTGTGTATTACATTAATTTTATCTCATACATCGCACAGAAAATTATATTTCCATGGTTACAGGCTTACAAATTATAGAGTACAAAGCATAAAAATGAAATAAGCAATATCTGTGTGTTGCAAAATATATTTTAATTTGCTGTAAACAGCAAATATATAGTAATTCTATATTTCCTAAAGATTACTTATAAATTTAATAAAATATGTGTGTTATTTCTAGAAAATTCTCAAAACTAATTCCTAAAATATACCTGATTTTCTTTTTTTAATCATTAAATTAAATTAAATTTATTATTTTTTAATTTATAATGAATTATTTATAGATAAAATTGAAAAATAGTTATTTTCCATTTAATTTATAATAACAAAAATGAAATAAGCAATATCTGTGTGTAGCAAAATATATTTTAATTTGCTGTAAACAACAAATATATAGTAATTCTATATTTCCTAAAGATTACTTATAAATTTAATAAAATATGTGTGTTCTTTCTAGAAAATTCTCAAAACTAATTCCTCAAATATACCTGATTATCTTTTTTTAATCATTAAATTAAATTAAATCTATTATTTTTTAATTTATAATGAATTATTTATAGATAAAATTGAAAAATAGTTATTTTCCATTTAATTTATAATAACAAAAATGAAATAAGCAATATCTGTATGTTGCAAAATATATTTTAATTTGCTGTAAACATCAAATATATAGTAATTCTATATTTCCTAAATATTACTTATAAATTTAATAAAATATGTGTGTTCTTTCTAGAAAATTCTCAAAACTAATTCCTAAAATATACCTGATTATCTTTTTTTAATCATTAAATTAAATTAAATCTATTATTTTTTAATTTATAATGAATTATTTATAGATAAAATTGAAAAATAGTTATTTTCCATTTAATTTATAATAACAAAAATGAAATAAGCAATATCTGTGTGTTGCAAAATATATTTTAATTTGCTGTAAACATCAAATATATAGTAATTCTATATTTCCTAAATATTACTTATAAATTTAATAAAATATGTGTGTTCTTTCTAGAAAATTCTCAAAACTAATTCCTAAAATATACCTGATTATCTTTTTTTTAATCATTAAATTAAATTAAATCTATTATTTTTTAATTTATAAGGAATTATTTATAGATAAAATTGAAAAATAGTTATTTTCCATTTAATTTATAATAACAAAAATGAAATAAGCAATATCTGTGTGTTGCAAAATATATTTTAATTTGCTGTAAACATCAAATATATAGTAATTCTATATTTCCTAAATATTACTTATAAATTTAATAAAATATGTGTGTTCTTTCTAGAAAATTCTCAAAACTAATTCCTAAAATATACCTGATTATCTTTTTTTAATCATTAAATTAAATTAAATCTATTATTTTTTAATTTATAAGGAATTATTTATAGATAAAATTGAAAAATAGCTATTTTCCATTTAATTTATAATAACAAAAATTTATTAATAAAAATAAAAAATGTAATAAAAACTTTTAAAATTAATAAATATATTTATTAAACAAAGCAAAAATTTATAACTAACACACAAATAATATTAAAACTAAAACACGCAATTTTTTATTTATATATTTGTTGTTAATAATTTAATCCATTAACTAAAAGTAATTCAGTCGTAAAATTGTTGGATAGTAAGTAATTTTTTTAGAAAATAAAACATTTTCTTGAATTGATTGACATCTAATTAAACAAAGTTTGTTTATTTGATGAATTTTTAATCATTGCATTTAAATTTGATTGGGTAACTTTTATGTTTCTTGAACGTATAGCAAAATTTTTTTACAACTGCTCCTCGTATAGTCAAGATGAAAAGTTACGTATGTGAGCGTTTTAACAAAATTTCTTGTTAAATCTATGTAAAAGATTTTTTTCTATGTGTCAGCCTAATTTATGCTCTCTATTGCTTTAAAAACTTTTATCCGGAGTGGTTAGAAACACAATCGGATGGTCAACTTATAAGGTATCGCCAAACAATTCTAACACTGTTGCCACTTAAAAAGTAACCGTATTTATAACACAAAAATGACATAAAAAAAACGAGAAAAAACTAAACCTAGCAACAAAAAAATCCAAAAAAGCTACAAAAATTGGAAACACCAAAGTGAAAACCAGAAACACTATAATAATAATGTACGAAGACTCCTACTTACTTTCGGGGCTTCGATGACACACCCTCTTGATACTCCACTAGATAACATGCCTTCACTTCCACCCCTTGAGGTGCTGTGAGGTGGAAGTATTAATATCCGGGCATTATATAAAAATAACTATAATCTTTTAGTATAATTTAATTATAATTATATATTACAATGGCAGGGCAAAATACAAGGAATAATACAAATAAAATATGAAGAATAACAAAATAGACTCGAGACGAAGACAGGACAGGTAAATACAGTACATAAACGAAAACGGAGTCATTTGTACCAAAAGTTCTCGGGCTTGCATATAAAACGATGATTCAGAGCTGATATGAAGTGCAGCCCAGTGGTGGAGGTGGGTCCTATTCATGGGCTCTGCCAAGTTGCAGAGAGGACAGCCGGCTGAATTTAAGATGCCAATGCGGTGCAAATGTTCAGCCGGACATTCGCAAACCGTCATGATTCGAAACTTTGCCACAACTTCACGTTTTTCCACCGTTTGGCTTTTATCCTTTTTTACAGTTTAGAAGCTTGAATTATTTTAAAAACTTGTTTTAGGTGTAGCTTTAGAGTGTGGTAGGAAATCTCTGTCGTGTCTTGACTGTAGAAGTCCTGTGGCCCTCTTTCCGAAGATGTCCGCCCCCTCGTTTCCATAGATGCCACAGTGCCCAGGTACCCACTGGAACACAAAACGTTTCTTTCGTGATGTCAAAACGTCCAAGAGCTCCTGAATATGGAGAATTTCACAAGATGAGGGACATATTGAGCTTATGGCCTGAATTAGAGCCACAGAACAGAGCCTCTCTGTCGAAAATATCAAGAAAAGCTACTAGTTGTTTTAAGGCAATTCAGATTTCCTGAACCTCTTCGTCAAATGCTGTTCAGCAGACACCTGCAGAAGCATAGAATTTGATCAGCTTTGAATGCACAGATTCACAAGCTGACGATTGGAAATCACAGTAAGAACCATTTGTAAAGATATGAGTATAATTATATTAATAACAGTAAAAAATAAAATTATTTCAAGTATATTTTTGATAAAAAAAATTAGCATTTTATAGTAATTAAATGTCTGTCGTGGAATGTAACAGCATTTATTTTTCAAATTTTTTAACTCAAAAAAACATATATGGAAAATTTCAGCTTTAATCCCTGTTAAAATTGCTAATGATTATATTATAATTAAAAACTCACTAATTTAATTGTAAAAAAAATAATTTCAGTTGCAGTCTGTTCGCTCGAATGCATTTCAATGAATTATTTCTGTTAAAAACAGTATAAAAAAACGCTTTTTTTAATTTAAGAAATAATGTTTTTTTTCCTGAATGTGTGTGTAGTTGATAATTTACTTTTTAAAAACTTATTTTTTGCTCAAATAATTTAATTTTTGAAATTTTCTTTATCAATGCGTTTTTTAATTTTCTATGCTAATTTCTTATTTATGCTATAATATATATCTTCCATAGAAAAGAAAATAAACTTTATTTTCGATGTGATTATAATTTTATTTCAGCTTTATCGAATCTCATATAGAATAAATGTTTTTTTATATTTATGCATATAATCTATATATTTACATATGATTATATCACATTTTCTTTTAAGAAATAAAACTTTTTAAGAGTAGTACATAAATTTTTTAGCTTGTTTAAGTACTAAATTCTTTTTTCGTTTCTTCAAAGAATTTATTCCTTTGCACGATACTTTTTTAAACTTATATTATTCATAAAATTATTATCATTAAATGCCATTTTCTTTTATACATATTTTCTTTTACATAATAAATAAACAAAAGAAAGTCGCTTTAGACTTATTTTATATACGGCGAATTGATATGCATTAATAGGGAGAAATTATGTAATTTCTAAAAGTAATTCTTTGATACAATTCTTTGAAGATTCTCAAAACATAATCATAATCACCTGAAAATAATTTTATGATTCTTTTCGATTGAAATATTTAATGCTGATAAATTTTTAACTAAAAAATCAATGAGACGATAATAATTTTTAGGAATATTTTTGTCATACATTAAAAATATTCCTTTAAAAGTAACTTAATTTTAACATTCACACGTTTGAAATACAATTATATCATTGATTTTGGTTCCGTTTAGAGTGAACAATTATGGTAATAAGAAGAATATGTTGGTTGCTTGTTTTTAGTGGCGCAAGGTCCAAAGTTGAACAAGCTGAGTCAAAAGCTTTCATATAGTAAACTTTTTTAAACCCAAGCAACATTTTAAAACATTAAAAAACAAAAATATTTGTATATAAAATACTTAAAAACTATTTTCATAAAAAAACTAAATGCATACAAAATTTTAAGTTTATAATATAAATCAAATAAAATGTAAAAAACCTATTGCTCTTAAAAAGGCAAATATGTTTTTGTGAGGTGGATGCCCCAAGAAATCAATTAAAGTTAAAATATCAGGATTACAAAAGTGTATACTTTGATAGTGCCAACCGGTTGTCTGAGTGGTTAGTGTTCCTAAATCCTAAGCTTTTGGTCCCGGGTTCAAATCCCGGTTCGCAGGCATGGATGTTTCTTTCCTTCTCTGTTCTCTCTGTGTTTCTCTGTTCTTTCTTCTGGGATGTGGTCTAAATGTGGCCCGCCCTATAAACGGGTTTGTTGGGATATGGCGCGGGTAACGCTACTCGCCTCCGTGACTTGGTTCACAGGTGCCCGCTGGGTAATCTCTGACCTTGTTGTGACATAGGGTTCAACCCTCTTGTGCCGGCCATTTGAAAAAAAAAACTTTGATAGTTAAAATCTTGACATGAGATTAAAGTATGATAAATTGAGTATGGTTCATTACACATTTCAGTCCATGGATTTAATTCATTCAAGAAAAAATGTCTGTGTGTGAAAAGTGTGTGTCCGATACGAAGGCGAGTCCAACTGTCTTCGTAACGGTAATAATGAGGTGAGGATTGAGAAAATGGTATGTAATTTGTTGCCAACCTGCAAGTTCCACGGATCCTGTCAGAGACAATATATAAAGAATTTTATACCTGTTCTCACATCAGGGAGATGAACCAATGGGAGAATTGAATCCAATGAAACCTTGCATCTGCATCCGCTCTCTCATTACCATCAAGACCCACGTGACTTGGTATCCAACAAAATATAATGTAGTATTCCTTCCCAGAGAATAATTTTAATGCTCTGAAAATCTTTGACACAACAGGATAACCAGTAAAACTATTGTTTCTCAAAGCTTCTGAAACACTCATGTTGTCAGAGTACAGACAAAATTGATGATGGTTGTCTGTATTCACATGCTGAAGAGCCTAGTAAATTCCTGTTGCTTCAGTAGTAAAGATGCTGCAAGACAAATGTAAGCTGTAACTAAATTGTATATTGTTGATAAAAATTTCCCAGCCAACATGTATTGCTGTTTTAGAACCATCTGTAAACACAGGTGAGTATAATTTATGCTAACAGCTATGAGAAGATAACAAATGTTGAAAAACAGTTGGTGTTGTGTTCGAATTTTTCTACTGAGCAAAGATATTATTAAAATTTGTTGTTGTGTTATACCAAGAAGGAAAACTAAATGGATCAACTGTCTCAATCAGAACTTTACATTGGTCTGATAACCACGTGTTTGAATAGGCTCAAGTGAGAAAAAGTGTGATGGTAGATGGTCGAACATCATATGGTTTCTTAAGTGCAAGAGAATATATTATGGAATGTTACAGATGATGAGGGATGGTCATAATCTTTGCAGAATAATTGAGAGACTTCTGCATTCTTCACGGGTTTAATGGTAATTAATGGCATACCACATATAGACTCTGGGCGGATGATGTACAGAATGCCCCAGAACATATCCTTAAAGCTGAGTGATGAACTGTGTTCAATCTTCGCAAAAAAACCTAGTCTATCCATAAACAACACATCCGTAGTCAATGCGGGATAAAATCAATGACTAATAAACCAGAAGGAGTGATGTGCGATTTGCACCCCAAGATGTATCTGAAAGCCTCGTGAGGACATTAAGAGATATCTCACACTTCTTCCGCAAATGTAAAACAAGAGGAAGAAATGTTAATTTTCGGTCAAAGATAATTCCCAGGAATTTTATTTCATTGACTATTTTTATAGGATAGTTGCTGATATGAATCATTGTGCAGGCTAGTCTTTCTAGAGAAGTCTACTCTTGCTAGGAGATAACGTGTGGCCATTCTCAGCACACCATGCAGCAAGTTCATTAACAGCTATTAGTAATTGTCTCTACAATTAATCATATATTGGAACCTTAACAAGATATTTTCAGGTTGTCAAAAAACAATGTACCATAGATAGATGGTGATAAAAGATAAAAAATGTTATTAATATAAAGGCTAAAAAGTGTGTGACACTTAAAATTGATGCTTTAGGTACACCCTCAAACTGGATAAAAGTATTCGATGTAAACTATCCAATACGGACTGTTGTATGTATTCTCACAGCTACAGCCTGTAAAGTAATATTAACTGGATGTGCAGTGCCAGGGAAATCATTTGACATGAATATGCAAAGAACACCAGACATTGCACCGTCATTACCAGTCTTTTCTAAAGCATTTGAACCCACACATAGAAATGTCGTTGGAAGACTTCCGGAAAATTTCCTGAAGTACTACCATGCGGGGTTATAAACTGATGCTATAAACTATAAACTTGATATCATCGAGATATGAGTGCTAACCATGGCAGTCCCATGAAACAAAGGAAGTTATCTTTTAAATTGAAAAGCCTTTGTAAGCCCTTTATAAGCCTTTGGCTTTTGATTTCGCCAAAGGAGATTTTCTTTTGATGACGTTTGAAACGAAGGTTTTTGATCTTGATACAAGATTTTGGGGAAATGTTGAAGAAGTAATTACCATAAAATACGTCTGAGTGCTTCTGGTTTTACAGATTTTCCCTGCAGTGGTTGCATAACTAAATGACTATTTTTTTAGCTTCAGGATACGAAATATTTTGGTTAATCTTAACCATAACTATCTCTTTTTCTAGTACCCAATGCGGAAAACTTCGAGAGTAACAGTTGACACTCCTTTTCTGTGAAGTTTGAATTATCGTGGCCAACCAACGTGCATCGAGACAGGTGAATTTGCCTCTGCAAACACTATTTGAGTGTCCAAAACGCAGGCACTGAAAACATCTCAGTGGGTTATGAACATACGGTCTGACGGGTAGATTCATATAAGCCGCATTAATATTCTGCGGAAGGTCTGGAATCTCAAAATTCAGAATGAGATGCTTGGTGTCAATAAACTTCTCATCACTTCTGACTGGGATTCGTTTAACTTCAAAAACCTTTTGATCCTGTAGATTTTTTAGAATCTCAGCCGTTGGCGTGTTCAACAAATCCCTAGCTGAGATAACGCCATATGAGATATCCAGATTACCGTGAGGCCTAAAAGTTACTTCTGGATTAGCCAATTATTGCATATTTGCAATAATGGCTGCTCTAGTTTATGAGGCAACCTCTACTAATAAATCACCAGAGCGTTTTTTCTGGCCATTTTTACCTCTCCGACTAATGCAAAATTATTCGCCTTTCCTTTAATCATAAAAAATTGTGATTGACTTTATTTAATATTTGCTACTGTGGGAGATATTACCACCCACCACCGAGCCCAACAAGGTGATGCAGACTAGCTGCACTAGTGCTAGCCAGGTTCTATACGCTCACAATGCATCCCTGAGAGGGCCTCAACATTTAACCAGTAGATGTACCAATTACTTGATCCATAAAGCCGATTGATGTGCTAAGGACCACAGCACAATTCCCGTTTACCTGAAGCAGAGGCCAAAGTAATGTGTTGGTCTCTGGGGGCCTCAATTACCAGGACCCTCCTTTCCAGAGACATGGGTCTCCACGCATGGTCTAAGAAGAGCTAATAACAACAGAGCTGCGTATAGCAACTCAATGGGAACCCTCAACCTCATGAGAGGCAACCACAAAGAAGAAGAGGAAAAGAAAGCAGAAGAGTAGAGGTTTGGGGAAAAAAAGAGGACAATTTCACTGGCGTACCTCGGGATTGTGACACCGGTGTTTACATAAAGAAGGTAAACCCGATGAGGGGTAAGAATAATTAGACATATATTACTTAAGTGAGACAGTGGTGTCCTGGTTGGTTAAAACATTCATTCTAGTCATCGGAAGGTAGTAAGTTCGAATTTTGACCACACCGAAGAACCGTCGTGTTTGCTCTTGATGGCTAGGGCAAGTAAATATGTCATGGTGGCAATATCATTCATGTCAAATGAAACTTTGGGTTGACAGACCAAGTTTTGGGTCTTCTTCTTGATCCCTGATTCTACATTACGAAGACCCAAACGCTTTCGTCGTTCACGATGGCATATCTAATGGATGCTCAATAAGGCAAAGTACCATCACCACCATCCCTTGCTGCGCTGTTAAGATGGAAAATGCTTCCTAACAGTTCTGCATTATAATAATAATATTTATTAAGTTCCCATGAAAGCAGCTGACTGCATATTTCTAAAAATTTAAACGGTCTGAACCCCTATCAAGTTCAAAAGTATGCACTTAAGTTGGTTCCTACCTTTTTAAACAGTACTATACACCCACTCACAGTTCTTAAACAGTTCACTGAATTTATGTTTTTCATAAATGTATTTGAGCTAAGTTTCGAACTTTGCAGATTCTAGGCAATGATTGTTTTCTCTAATTCCTTTCTACGATTTCTCCTCAATAAAAATGAATCTAAAGAAAACTTAATCTCATCAATATTGAATGCCTTGTAATTTTTAGTGTTGACATGTTACGAGGTCAATAGCACAGGTGGCATGCTTCTTTCTATAATATTTCATTGCAGAAACACACTATGCCTTACAAATA
Source organism: Latrodectus hesperus (assembly GCA_037975125.1). NCBI lineage: Eukaryota > Metazoa > Arthropoda > Arachnida > Araneae > Theridiidae > Latrodectus > Latrodectus hesperus. Next base: position 56,229 of record JAJQOW010001152.1, read on the forward strand.
TTTAAAATGCATAAACTTTGGCACAGGTTGGCAACAAGTCCATATGTTGGCAAGATTAGGTCAAGGAAGAAAGAAGTGACCAGCTCTTTTCTATTGATTAGGATGCATTAGGTTATGAGGTCAGAATCCTCCTCTCAAATGTTTCTGCTGCCAATAACCAACCTAATAGCTTATTGACTGGCATCTTATCCTTCTGTTCAACGGTTGGTGAGTTCGATTCCCTCCTCTCAAGTGAGAATGTTTGCAGTGGTTCGAAATCCAGTTTAAACGACAGGTTCAGATTAAATTAGCCCTCCCCTGTCCAAAAAGTGACAGTAAGACGATACACTCAAACATTAGACAAAATTATTTATGATCTAACAGCTTTTTTTAATCTATAAAAGTCTTTCTTTCTTGGAGGACTTTTAATAAAAGATGATTTCACTCGCGTATCCCAACGGAGGAAACCTGGAAAACTGCAAGCATCTACTCTGAAAGGAATGTAGAAGCACAGTATTTTGCAATGCTCAATAGTGGCAGTATATAGAGTGAATATCAGACATATATAATATCTTCCAAGGGGTAGAATAGGATTTTGCTTTCGCTAAACATAATGGGTAGCATATACATAAGAAAGCAGTTGTAAAGGTTTTCGTAACATTTATCCACATCGTTTGTGTTTTTCTGATGGATATTTATCTACAACATGGGAAGATTCTCGAGCACGCACCCTGATATATGTGCCCGCAGAAAACTTAAGTCCATCATTTATTTCCCTTAATTTAGCAGTGATTCTGCAGTTTTGGCCTCTCGCTAAAAAGTGGTTGGTTCTACTGTTAGACTGAATTGCTTGACTTAGATGTTCTAACGGAAAGTGCCCAGAAAATAGAAACCTGTCGGCATTCTGATGCACAAATATCGGCAGTGTTGGGTATGAGATGGCATTGCCATGATAATTTCGTAGTGATACCGGCTCCGTATCGGCAAACAACATCACAAAATGTGTACTTATGGTAATACTATTACTAACTGTTTTTAAAATCCAATACTTTTCTAATGATATTAAAATAATATTGCTAGAATATGATAAGTATTATATTTTCTTTGAAGTTTTATTTAATAAGAAAACAAAAAGCCTACACTGTTAAGACTGTGTAAACCTTTTTGGTAAATATTTACTTACTGAAAAATTCTGTTATGTGTATGAAAACAATTGCATATAATATCCTTTGCAAAACATTTTTGAGTAAAATTAGTTAGCATATCGATTTAGTTTAATGATATTCTATTTTCTATTAATTTTAAGATTCATAATTTTAAGGAGTTTATAAAATTTTAGCTAAATTTCTATCAGTTTTATCAGAGACGAATCAACGAATTTTTCCAATTTAGAAGAACTAAAGAAGATTTAAGCACAAAAACGGCATTAATTTAATAAGAAAACAAATGTGAACTAAATGGAATTTGTGAAAAACAGAGCTGCAGGGATAAAAAATTAAAATGAGAATACAAATTTTTCACTCATGTTCACCAATCATTCAACTCAAGATGCTATTATTTTTTGTCAAAGTGCCGTCCGTGCGCCGTCTCATTAAAAGTAAGACTATTTCTTATTGTTGATTTATATTTCAGGGTTCATTTTTTATTTTTTGTCAATCTTTGATTGTTTATAACAATAAATGTTTATAATTTTGTATATCCACAAGTATTATTTTAATAAATAGGACATAAGAAAATAAGTGTGCTATTTTTTCCCTTCTTAACACCCCCAATTTAGGGTGATATTTTTGAGGAGTTTTGGGAATACAGTAGAAATGCAGCAGCAAGGGGTCTAACGAAAATACTAAAATTTTGAAAGTGGACCACGAGAAAAAGTGTTTGGGAACCCATGGTCTAAAGGATGCGCCATTTGGCTGTTCAAAAAAGGATGAAGGCAGTGAGACAGCTTCCTCTGACTGAGATGTTCAGCAAACACAGTACTTTTATACTATATTAATATACAGCATTTGTAAAGTACCTTAACAAGTAAAATTGTCGCCTTTTCGTTTAATTCATTAAAAAATTATTTTCCTTTAAAAATATGTCGTTTTACCCCATTTTCAATGTACAATAATAAACTAAAATAGATCCATCTCTATTTCAAAAAAATATATAATTATCCGAATAGAGTCCGTTCCAGTTAATTTAGATAATTGATGCTCTACTGTAATAGATTTAATTAATATTTATATAATCCATAAATATAAAAATTCATTTCTTCCTAATAATCATTTAAAGCGATTTATATTAAAGCAAATTCTTCTGAAACATTATTAAGTTAGCCTACACATAATCCAAGCCTATATAAATATAAATAAATGCGCATATAAATCCGGATCTTCCATTTGCGATTTCTTCCCTTTCCAAACGGCATTTCCGTGTCTTCCGATTTACGCCCCTTTTTTCGATAACCCTCTGGCGTTTTTCCTTATTGGTTTCCAATACAATATCTATTTTTTACTCCTTAAGACGTTATTTAGAGATAAAATATATCTCGATTTATGCACAGTTGGTTTCATTCATTTACGGTAAATGTTTATTCTTTGCTATACAATTTGTTGCAATTGCCTTTAAATTGTTTTGAGATAATTAAGATAGACTTTGAAACGGTAAAGCAAATACCCAAAAAAGCTGATTGTTCTAGCAAGATGTTTAAATATATGTCGTAGGATGTCATTCTGATGGTGATTCTTTCCATGGATGGCTGCATTCATGTACATTTAAATAAGAAATCTAGAAAAGCATCAAATACACAACCTGACTGATATGTTTTAGAAAGTGGAACCACAACTGTTCACCTTTTGTGCGAAAGTAAATATCATCGAAGTCGTATCTTCTCCACTTCTTATTATTTAGCCTTTTATTAGCCGCCTGCTATCAGGTTAAATAATAGGTAGAATTCCCTATCCTATCAGACTAAGTAATAGGAAGAATTCCCTTTTATGAGGTAAAATAGTAGTAAGAATTCCATTTTATCAGGTTAAGTAATAGGAAGAATCCTTCCTATCAGGCTAAATATAAATTACTAAGAATTCCTTCCTATCAGACTAAGTAATAGGAAGAATTCCCTCCAATTAGGTCAAGTAATAGGAAAAATTCTCTCATTTCAGGCTAAGTTATAGGAAGAATTCTCTCTTATCAGGCTAAGTAATAGGAAGAAATCCCTCCTATAATTTAGCCATGGTGAGCATGTACATGTTGTTGCTTATGACACTTGGACAAGCCAAGCTCGCTTATGCCTTTGGCAGTGCGAATTAAGTCAATAGAGAGCGTCTTTCATTTGGATCAGAGCACCACGAGAGTGAAAGTACGACTTTGCTCTAATTAAGGTGCCTCGTCATTTTGAACTACAGTCAGGTGACGAGGCCACACCTGAGCTGGCACCCTTCTCTCCACATTCACCCCACACCAGCATAAGGACTTTGAACGTCACATATTAACGTGGACACGTCCCCAACCCACGGAGTTCCAGCAACCCAGTGAAGGAGAGTACACCGTTGTCACCCTCCCAACCACTGCCCGCGGCAAATGATGCTTCACTTTGCTGAACTTACGGGAAGCGGCGTGAAGCTACTGAGCCACTGGTGCTTGCATGTACATGTACACCACACATAAGTAGAATTACATATGCAGATATTGTTGTTTTTTCTCATATGATTTTATGTACCATTGCTACACCAGATCCACGAGACCTTTAATCCTCAGAAAATCAAGAACAGCAATAGACTCGCAAGGAAATTATTTTTAGTAAATCCCAGGCTCAAAAGATGGTATTGGGGGTTCTACCATGGTTGACATCGCATTTACAATAAGTAGGATAGAACTTACGTTTCTCATCAAATTTAAGGTCACAAAATGATTTAACAAACCTAGAGTGCGTAGTCTGTTAAGCCCTAGAACCCTTTAAATCCATGGAACCACCAGGACGGCCAACAAAGTACCACTCATATGCAGGTGGAATGCTCCAGATGCTCCACAATATAATGCAACATAGTGTCAGTTGGAGAAGAACTAGTAGCTCCTTTTTTAGCCAGGGCAGCTGCTTTCTCATTTCCACTTCATCTATAGATATACTGGTACATACGTAAAAAGATTTTTGGTGGTCAAGAATGCAGATATTCCCTCCATGTGGTGCTGCAATGGGAATTTATTTCGGTGCCCTATTCCCTTTCAAAGAGCTTACTTGAAATGTCGTTAGTTAAAAGTTATCTATTACAATAACAATTCGCAGAATCATCGATTATTTTATTCTCATAAACTCGAGTCATACACCCAATTGTTCTAATGGTCAGAAGGATCTCACCATAAAATAAAGTAAGTTTACACGACACCATTCTAATTAATTCCTAAAATATTTTCCATTTGAAGCTATCATACGTGCTAAACTGAGAAAAATTTAAAAAAACCTACAAATCCCTCCTTTTATTTTATAATATTAGTTTCATATTTTTTACAAAAAACAAGCATTCATTATCTTTTCCTCTTTTAAAAAAGCTTTTTTTTCAAGCAAACGTCCTTTCGCTTTTCCCTACAGGCTGTCAGTCGGAAGTGAATCGGGATGCAAATAAACCAGACCTAATTTTACTGCAAATAACTGCCTAGATAAAAGGGGAAATGTATAAGAGTTTCTTTCCTCTTTCAATTAATTTTTAGCTAATCTTGAGGTGAAACCTCGAACCTCAGCCCAGGTCCGATACCATGACCCAATATGGCACAGATCCGAAATTTGATCCTCGGGTTGAGCAAGGTTCACTCAATCTTTCTTTCTTTCAGTGCATGGATAAAACTTAAGTTACCAAGCATGCTTGGGAGCTAAACACTGGGGATTCTCATAAGACTAATCGGGATATATGCTTCGCACCCCAGGGTTCTCAGTCAGGGAAACAGATATGGGCACTGTAAGCCTTGCTCCACGTTGGGCTGTTGTGCCACTGAGTTTAAATTTACATATGAGACCTCATTTCGTGGAACAAAATATGGTGTTTTTTGATCAAAGTTAAATAAATAAAAACTACCTCCAAAATCGTTATTTTTGCCGGATAGCTATATTCATTTTTGTCTCTGAAAGATAAGACTATTT
>JAJQOW010001153.1:0-61237 GCA_037975125.1 Latrodectus hesperus
GGAAGAAAGATTTTTTTTTCAAAATAATTAAGTATCATTCTTTGTTATTAGAAAAAAATACATCGATTTGAATTTTGAGGTTTTTTGGTGAAATTTTCATTTAAACGAGAACTGGATTGTTTGATCGCCAATTTTTCATGACGATAATGAAATCCAGTATCACATAACACCATCCACAATCGTTATACTCCCTAACTGAATAATCAACATTTTTCCGAAATCCAAAAATCAAACATGACTACAGTCAAATAATTCCCTCTTAGTCAACAAATTCCAGATTTAATTCAATAAAAAATATTTCAAATATTCAGTGTAAGCACCATGTTAATATTTAAAAGGTGACTGAATGTGTAATATATGAAAAACAAGGACATCATTTAGTGCCAGATTATTGATAAGTAATGCATTTGCTAACAATGATCTCACTTACAGAATGAATTTTATCATGTTTGGGTTGTTTTTTTTTTTTCCAATGGCGGGCACATGAGGGTTGAACCCTATGCCACAACAAGGCCAGAAACTGCTACTCATTTCTCGTTACCCAGCGGGCACCTGTGAACCAAGTCACGGAGGCAAGTAGCGTTGCCCGCGTCATACCACCACAAACCCGTTTATAGGGTGGGCTACATTCATGCATCATCACGGAAGAAAGGATAGAGAAAGAAAGTAATTAGAAAGTAGATTCGAACCCAAGACCCACTGCTCAGGAGTCAGGAGCGCTAACCACTCAGCCATCGGTCGGCATCAAGTTTGGTTGAAAGTATTATTATGTCATTTACAGAATGAATTTTATCAAGTTTGGTAAATACATGTATTCAAAATTTAGCATTTTATGTGTAATTTCCTCCATGATACAGAATTACTCTGATATAAATTATTTACAAAATAAATTTAATTATAATTAGTGAGGATCATTAATATATAAAAAATTCTATAACTTACATAATAAAAGATTCTCAAATCGGATGCATTTTTCAAATGATTCAAAATTATTGTGCAATAAAAAAATGGCAGCCCTTGAATAACTTAGTTCATAATATTCTTAACTTGAAAATTTTGAGTTTCAAGTTCAAAAATAATATTATAAATTATATAATGTTTAAAATACAGAATGTAAGACGCGAATTAAGAAAAAATAACATTACGATTCTCTGTGATCAAGAGAGCTGAAGGAATAAAGAAACATTTGCTCCGCTGATTGGATTTAAGCATGGGTCCCACACAGTTTAAATATTAATGCCAACAAGTCTGGGATTTTCTTAAGGAGAGCTAAAAATGACTCATACCAGTAAATGTATCCGAATTTAGCATTAGCCATGGAAAAATAATTCTGATATAATATGAACACGATTACATGTATGTGTATTGGCAAACCTTTATTAATAAGTTTTTACTTAAAATGAAAATTGTACTTGTTGCGTCTAAAAGTATTTTGCAAGGAAAATGATTGCTGGGCCTATGATTTGACTGGACATTCTGTAAACAATTTAGAATTCATAAGGATAATTACTAATATTGCTGCACTCACTAATTTAAATTTATATCTCATTAATTCACCTTTTTTTGGAATCTTCCATAAATTTATTGATCCATAAATCAAGAAACAAAAACATCTATTTGGTGTATAACTTTTAAACTGAAATGAAAATCATCTCAAATATATCAAAATAGAAATGTGAATAATTTTATCACACAAAAAAAAATTTCTTATTTTCGTCATTTACACGAGATTTTTCGTAAAAAATATTGATATAACTACAAATTTTGAGCAAAGTATACATCTTTTAACAAATTCACGGTAATTGAAAACTATTAAAAGGACAGAATTTTTTAAAAGACCTAAATTATGTAAACTTTTTAAAAAGTAAGATTTTCGTTTATGGGAAGCTACTCCAGCTGTTTCTTCACACTTCTCGAATTTCATTCTTCACCAGTAATTATTTCCCTCCTCCATGTTTAAATGCTGAGCTCGCAACCGAATGGTTAAACTTCTTGCCTTCGGTTCAACAGCTCGTGGGTTCGAATCCCACTTTGAGCATGGATGTTTGTAGTGGTTCGGGATCCACTTTGAACCGTTGGTCCCGGTTTATTAAGACCTCGTGCGCAAACAATGACCGTTGAGCGGCAAACCATGTTTGAATATCCCTAAGTTAAGCAGTTTAGTTCTGCACGTGACACAACAAATAATAAATTAAAAATAAATTTTTCCGAATGAAATTTCCATCAAAATAAAATTAAAATTTTCTGGCAAGTTTTTTGCCTCAGCTACTATTTAGCCCCACCCCTCTCCAAGCAGTACCAGGGGCATGATGGACTCCCCCCTTCACTGACTCTGACATTCTCTAGAAGAAATTCCTCTTCTAGTAACAAGTGAGCAACATAACAGACTCGTAATAAGTTAGGTGTAAAACAAACTCTTTGTTTTCTGATGTTGTTCTTCATGACACTTGAACAAGACAAGCTCGCTATGCCTTGGCTGTGCGAATCGAAGTCAGTAGGGAGCGTCTTTCGCTTAATCAGAGCACCACGAAGAAGAAAGTACGACCTTGCTCTTGAATTCCTCCGATAGATGGCACCACCAGATGATCCACTCCATCCATTTTGACATGGATCTGAAGGGGGAAGAAATTTTCTCTAAACCATAGCCCCCGTGGTAACTGCTCAACCACTGACGATAAGACATTCGATTCCACAGAGTTAACGAGCATGTCTATCGCAGTGGGAATCGAAGCCTGCTTTTCCGGCCGATGCTCTGACCACTGGGCTGCAGCGGGCCGTTTTCTAGCGTGATTCATTAAAGCCACACATTAAAGTGCTTGTGAATCATTCAAAAGCATGGGCAGTTTTTAAACCTGAACAGAAATCATGATACCAGATTAACCTCAACATTTGTTGTTGTTGTCGTGCGTCAGCTAGGCTGGCAACATGGGGTGCGCTGCTCCACTTTTCCAACTGAACCATATTTTTTGGTGTGGAGTCCGACTTCCTCAGTACACACATGCCATAGGGACCCGTTTACAGGGTAGGCAACCATTCACACCTCATTCTTACAAAGACAGGACAGATAGAGAGAGTAAGTACATCCATGCCCGAACCGGGATTCGAACACAGGACCTCCTTATCCGCAGTTAGGCACATTGACCACAAGAAAAGTTGGGCGGCACCTCAACATATGACATGCATATATTATTTGATTGTTATTGAGGATTTTTATGAGAGAGTTCCAAAGAACAACTTTCTCTATTAAACAATTCGCTATTATTGAATTCCATCACAATTACATTTCGAATACAAGCAGAATAATTTTTTTTTTAAATCTAAAGAGAAAGTGAAGAGTATTTTAAAATTAATAATGAACGCTTTCCTTTTTTTAAGACATACTTTGATATTAAATATATTTTGAAAAGCAACTTTTATCGAATACCGAGAAACTATTTATCTTCAAGCTTTCAGCAGGGACTATAAACAGGACGATTCTTATTGTTCTCGAATCCGAACTGACTTTTAAGCGGTTATTGAATTTTACGAAATACCTGAATCTTTTATTCATTACATCTGTTGAATATTAATAAATAATAAAATAATAATGTTAAAAATTAAATAATACATCGACTGATATTCAAAGTTTTCACTTATGTCAACATAAAAACTGCGTGTGAAAAAAGTGATATGAAGTTTCCAAAAATACCATATAATTTGCTTCATTATGTGACGTGAATAAACTGTAAATAAATGAGTAATAAGCAAGGTATCAGTAGTTACAAGGTAGTTTTAAAATTAAAAATATTTGCTAATCTCGAGAAGTTTAATAATTACGTAATTTTTTTGTAATCATTTAACCTAATACTGAGAGAAAAAATCATTTAAAGCGTGTGAATATTTTGCTTCTTAACATGCTTGAGGGGCGGCTGTCGCCGGTTTCGCGCTCATTATCGGAAGGTAGTGAGTTCGAATCCCTGCTTATCCGATGATCCGCCATGTTCATTAACATCCCGTTCGCACTGCACTTTTAAATGCATTTAAGTCTCGGCAAAATTTTCATGCGGCGCCAACTTGGGATTTAAATCACTTCGAACTGATTTAGCGCCGTCTTGTCTTCTGCGATCTCGTTGTCACTGTTTGCTGACATATCTGAAACCGATCAGAATAAATACAACAGAAACAAAATTTTAAAAATTAATAACACAGAAATATTTACATAAGAATTAAATAAGCATCAAACAATTAAATTAAGTTTAAGAAGAAATAGATCTGTGAACGACATTCTTTGGTTTCGTATTCCTCTCATTTGAAACATCATAATCTTAATTAATATCCTTTTAATCTGTAATTGCTTAGTAGACGTGGTCATAAAAAAATTCCGAAATGTCATATAATTTATAATAGCAAGCGATAAAGAAGGTTTTGAACAAGAACCAATATTTCTTAAAACCCTTTGAGGGGCAGTGTTGGCAAATGCAAACACCATTTTCTATATTTTTTCTCTAAACGCTCAAGTGTTATTTTATTGCAAACACTGAACAGAATCCATCATTTAACTTCCATTTATACATAACAGATGGCAGCACAAAAATATTTAATATTCAACTGAGAACGAAGCATAGGAAATTGACTGTTTTTAATCCGTTTAATTAAAAATTCTGAAAAAAATATAAAAAATATTTTTTTCAATGCAGTTTACGTATTATTTTTCTTCGTACATATGATGTCTAGGTGTGCAATTACAACCCAATAATGTGCATTTATGTACTCCACATTATTAGTTTTTTCCAAGTGTCATTTGACAACACTGCCCCAGTAGGTGATTCCCTTTCTTACCCCGAAGAGAAAGAGGGAATATTGCACGTGTTTTGAAGAGTCCCCCTCAAGTATATGCAACTGCCATTTATTTACACTCTAAGAGAAAAGTTGGGGGTTGATTTCAAAGGGTGGATTGGAGGTGGGGTAGGGGTTGCCGAAGGGATTGTTTTTGCCTCAATTCTTGAATTTTATTGCCTTGAAAGGGATGTTTTTATTCCTTGCGCTAGCTCCATTTATTTTACTGATTTGCTTTACTGATTCCCTTAGTTTGAAGTTTCAATTTTTATGCTTTATTAGTTAATTTTTTTGTATTCCAGACGATATATTTATTTATTTTGAATGATACTAACTTTTCTTGAAAAAATTTGATATTCAAGAATGCATTCATTTTGTACACCCTTTTGCCAGACTTTGAAACAGATCCTAAAAAATTTTTAAATCTTTCGAAGGGAAATTGTAATGGCTATGGGAAACGAAGGAAAAACCATAAAAAAGAAATCAACACCCCCTCAACATAAAAAGAAACTGAAGTACCAAGTTTCTGATGAAACTCGATTGAAAAATGCTGACCATCTTCCGGTAAAATGCAAACCAAAGAGTCATTTATCAACAAGCCAATCTCAGTATCTAATTTAGATTGTTCTCAAGCTGTCAATATGTAGCTTGAGTGAAACATAAGTTAAGCAAAATCAAATAATTTCAATGATTAGTGCTTGGTCTACCGTTTCCCAGTGGTCAAACCACTCTCATCTGAGCGAAAAGTCCCATGATCCACTGCTGGGGAAACGGTAGATATCGCCTTTCTGCAAGCGTTTCTTCGGGGTGAGTGCTTGAGAGTTTTCTACCCTTGTGACAAGCGGTCCTCTATCTATGAAAAGATGAATTCGACTTACATGCTCGTCATTAAAATGCTCTAAAACAGCCTTACGCTGCCCTCTACGTAGTTTCCAAATGATATGGAAAATATGTAACCTGCTCTTTGGAATGAAACGTTGCGAGTTCGATTTCATTCGGATTTCTTGAGATTAGGGCCGCTTATATTGTTTTTCGTTTCTCCTGCCATTTTTATAGAGAACCCCATCAAAGGCACTGATTTCTTCCCTGCAATTCGAACAAACATTTCAGCACGTTTAGGAATTTTAGCAGGATTGTTTCAGTATTATTGCGCTTTTGTACATACCTCACAGTTTTACTTTTTAGGTATTTTTTTATCAATTTTAAAATCTTGAAAATAGCTGGAATGAAAAATTTCCTGGGTAAAACGAAAAAAATCTGAAGAGAAAATTTATAAAGTCATAGTTTATCCTGTGTAGGGAAATAGCAATACATCAAAAATGTATGCAGGAGAAAATGATAAATTTTTTGGAAAAACGATGATAAAGTAAATGATAACAAATCAAACAATTACAATGAAGAAAGGTACAATAAGTAACGAATGAATCATAATGAATAGTAATGTGAAATTATCCATTGAGCGGTGAAGGCCAGCCCCGGACTGTGTGTTTGGACGTCCTTCCCAATCCACGGAGCTCCCAAGGAACGGCCATCCCCCCCCCCAACCACTGCAGAGGATGCTTAGCCACTGTGCCACTGGAGCTTAGCAAGATACCGTACAACTCCCAAGTACCCAAATCAAGTGAAACCGCATTTGGATAATCGGAAATTCAGTTAGATGAATTAAAAAAAGGATCCATTTTAATTAATTATTTTAAATTTAAAATGTAAGAAAAACTAAACATTTTGAAAGAAAAATAATTGAGTTAAAAAAGGCAGGATCCATTTTAATTAATTATTTTAAGTTTAAGATGTAAGAAAAACTAAACATTTTGAAAGAAAAATAATTGAGTTAAAAAAGGCAGGATCCATTTTAATTAATTATTTTAAGTTTAAAATGTAAGAAAAACTAAACATTTTGAAAGAAAAATAATTGAGTTAAAAAAGGCAGGATCCATTTTAATTAATTATTTTAAGTTTAAAATGTAAGAAAAACTAAGCATTTTGAAAGAAAAATAATTGAGTTAAAAAAGGCAGGATCCATTTTAATTAATTATTTTAAGTTTAAAATGTAAGAAAAACTAAACATTTTGAAAGAAAAATAATTGAGTTAAAAAAGGCAGGATCCATTTTAATTAATTATTTTAAGTTTAAAATGTAAGAAAAACTAAACATTTTGAAAGAAAAATAATTGAGTTAAAAAAGGCAGGATCCATTTTAATTAATTATTTTAAGTTTAAAATGTAAGAAAAACTAAACATTTTGAAAGAAAAATAATTGAGTTAAAAAAGGCAGCATTTTTATTTATTAAAGTACTTATGTACTCTGCATGAATGCAGTATGCATGTACGCGGTGCAGTCACTGAAAATCATTACTTGCTGAACCATTCGGCGATCATAAGCTGTATCACTGCCTTTATTCGTTTTCGAGCAGACAAGCTGCGCATGCGCTTGACAGTGAGAATTTGCATATAATGGTAACTCTCGGAATGACGATCCATCTACTTCAAGTCCGACAAATGTTTCACTCATGGATGGTCCCACCCCCCTGTCTGTTTCAGCTTTCTTCAGCAATTTGAAATCCGGGATCCTTCTCCTACATCTTCAGCGCTCACTTTCTGAACTTCAAAAGAATGTTTCTGAATTCCTCAAGCGTCATTCTCACCTCTTCTCTCTTTCTCGAGCTTTATTTCCCTTTTCCGTCTCTTCTTCAGCCAAATTTATTTTTCTGAAATTCTAAAAGCGATTCAGATGATTGGAGTTCAGCTAAATGATAATAAATGGAAGGATGACCTGAAGAACTTTCTCCTCAGAAGAAAATCCCTTTAAGAATACCGCGTGTTTATATAACTTGCTTCATAAATGCGTGAAGTGTCAAGGGGGAAAATATTGAGATAGTCAATTACAAAAAAAAATAAATAAAATAAAATTTTAAAAATCCTTAATTGTCAATGGAAGAAAAATATCCATGAAAATCATTTATATTAAGTTCAACGTGATCAATTGGTAGGATTGTCCTCTGCTGAATGGAAGGCAATGCGTTCGATCCCAGTCACTGATGAATAAGGGGAGTTCTGCATTTTGTTTTTGGTCTCTGCTTGGACAAGCTCGTCTGCTGGGTTTATAGTTTGTCAAGTTTGTTCTCTTACTCACCTTAAATGTCCGCAAGGGAACAAGCTCTGGAAACTTTATGAAAATTCCTATTTCCTGAATAAGAGGATTTTCATAAATCCAGAATTTATGAAAACTTTCTTTGCAGGTCAAATAGTATTTAAATGCTTCTTGGTATCAAACATGCTGAGTTGTTGTTGTACCCTAGCCCTGAGCTGGACTCTACCCATTAGACAGAAGCAGCAGGTTGGAATGTTCATAATTTTGAAGCAAACAGAAGACCCCATAATATTTGACTTACCACGGTCAGATGCATCTTTCATTTCTAGAACATTGCGACCGATACCTATTGAACGTATCTCAGCCGACCTTTATACGTCAGTGTGCGCTAACTGACCCTTTTTAAATCAATTTAAAGTTAAGCGCCACACTGAAAACAGCGTTCTCTATGCCTTACACTGATTTAAAACCCTTTGAAGGGCACTATAAGAAATTTTTCATTCTCTAGTATAAAAATGGTCTTTATCTTACCATAAAGGTCTAAAAACACACATTATGCATTCAAAAAAATTTTCAAACCACTGTATATTTGTGGGAGTGGTGTTGGCAATTGCCAACACTGCCCCACTAGAACTTAAGATATTGTTTGAAACAATACTTTTACTCTAAATATTAAAAACATAAAAAGAGATGGAAATAAATGGTAAAAGGTTCAATTATAAATAAAATATGCTAGATATTCAAAAATTACTTTTTTTTGCTTTATTAATTTTTATAAATAAAAGGAAATAATACTTAGGATTACATGATAAAAAGGTTCATGACATAGCAAATAAAGGTAATAATATATAAATTTACACTATTCTAAGAATATGAAATGCTAATGCAACAAAACAATAAGAAAATCACTATGTTGAATAGATTTGAATAGTTAATATATATAAGGTGACAAAAATTAAAATCTATTCAAGATCATGCTTACCAATCATTAGAGACAGAAAATGAGTATAAAAATGTAAATTATTCCACAAAAGTGTTTTAGTTATTTTGAATGAAATTTTTCAGAACATTCGGGATTCTGTTTGCTTAGACATAGCCCTACATTGCATGTCTGGCAATAATTCTTGTAAAATGTGGCTTAGCTTTAGTGCTACAAAACTCACACCTCGGTGTTAATCTATCATGGCCACTCCACACAACAGGGAAATGAATACCACACCACTTACCATAACTGGAATGTTTTTATAAATGCCATTAACAACTCCCTCTCACCTAATTCATTAAGCCCCATTGTTACTGAAGATCAAATTGAAAATAAAGCGGAAGAACTAACAAAAATAACACAACAAGCTCTTGATACCCACATAACCAATCAATTTTCTTCCCGAAGACATCATTAACTTAATTAAAACTAGAAATAGACTTCGCAAGCAATTTAATAGATATAAAACGACTGAATTAAAAACCCAAATAAACGCCCTTAAAAGAACCATTAAAAATGAAATTGCTCAACACAACTGCAATAGCTGGAACTCACTAATTTAAATGCCGAAGATGGCTCCTTCTGGAGGGCAGTCAAGAAAAGAAAAACAAAAAAGGACGTACTCACCCCATCATGGACAGCCCCAAAATGGCCATTACAGTACAAGAGAATGTAGAAGCGCTTGCAAACTCCCTCGAGGAACAATTCCAAGAAAACACAACCGACGATAACACAAGTATTCGTAATGAATCCTATGTTGACTTTCTCGTTAGCTCCTACTTCCGTCGCAATAATTTTACCCCCCAGGATACCCAGACAATCAATGCCTCAGAGGTGATACAAAAACTAAAACCCAAAAAGAGTCCGGGCTACGATCTTATAACTAACAAGGCGATCAAGCAAATCCCGGTTACTGCAGTATGTCTACTCACTGACATAATCAATGCCATAATTAATATTGGACATTTTACCACACTTTGGAAAAAGGCAGTAGTCATTCCGATCTACAAACAGGGAAAAAATAGAAGTATTTTTGAAGTTTAATATATTATAAAAACTCTTCAATTCGAATCTAAAACTGCTCTTTTTTTGTTAAGGCAGATTACAAAGGCATTGGGCAAAATAGAAATGCCGAGAATTTGATTTGTTTGTCACTCAAAAAAACAACTAATTAGACAGGTAATTATGACTTAAAGTTGATTCCAAGCTACTACAATCATCCGCAATTTTTAAGGGATTCGAACCTACTAACTGTTGAACAGAACGTCAGGAGGCCAAATATTCGGACGCCACTTTATCAAGACTTTTTCTTTGTTTGTCGAGCAATGATCATTTTACTCACTCGAAATCTAATTAGTCTGGGCAATTTAAAGTGAAATTGGTATCTCTATGCACATTCAAATCCGGGCCGTGGTAGCCTAGAGGTTAGGGTATCGGCCTTCCATCTGGCAGGATGGGGTTAGATTCCCAATGCCGCCAAAGATCCACCGAGTACATGCGATGTACGTGCTCATTAAATCTGTGGAATGGAAAGTCCTGTGGTCGGTCGTTGAGCAGTTACCATAGATGCAATGGTATGGAGAAATTTACTCCCTCTTCAGATCAATGCCAAAATTAAAGGAGTAGATCCTCTGGTGCTGCCATCTATCGGAGGATTTGAAGAGCAAAAGTCGTACTTTCACCTTCATGGTGCTCTGATTAAACGAAAGACGCATATATATATATATATATATATATATATATATATATATATATATATATATATATATATATATATATATATATATATATATATATATATATATATATATATATATGAAAAAAACTAAATCTCACAAACACTTTTATCTTTCCTTTTAAATTTCGTATAGTTTTTTTCCAATGTCAGGCTGATCTTAGAATTAGCACTACAAGGAGCGAAGATGTTGCTAGATCAGGCATCCCACTTTGTACAGTGAAGCACAAAGTGGGATCCCATCTTCACCCATAAAGTGAAAGGTCAAAGAAATACACAGAAAGACCGGGACATACATGCTAGATTTGAACCCGGGGCCTACTGCTTCGAAGCTGAGGACGCTAACCACTCCGCCATTGCTCTGTTAAACTAGTATACTAATGTTATTATTAGTATTAAAATATACTATTATAAAATTGGTACTTGTGTGTGAAAACAAGTAAAAGAAATTTCCAACCACAAAATATCATCTGCAATACAAAATAATTGATGAATATATATATTTTAAAATACTAAGAACTTCATTGTCATATAGTACCTATGGCTTTTAAGTCTCAAAACCAATCGAGGTTTTGAGAATTAAAATTTTAGAAATGAACGAAAATAAAATCGCATCTCAATCTTTACACAGAGTATCCTCTCCAAATAGTTTTAGCTGAAACGCGAAAATTTATTATGCTGAATGTTCGAAACAGGAAAATTTATATAACATTGTCACATGTTTTTTGATTGTCCCCTGAAATTTTGCCTGGTTTTAAATTAAGAATCGCGCACGAAATTGTATCAAATTTTACGACAATACCCTTTTAGTAATCTTTTTTAAGGGATTCAATTCTCCCAAACTCTTTCATTTGAAAGCATCTTTTTTTAATACAGTTACAGAAACATAACAGCAAAAATATTTCTAGTTTTTTTTATTTGTTATAAAATTTAAAGTAACGTTATGAAACAAAATTAGATATTGAGACACTTTACTGCTAACATCTTCCACTTTCTTTCCAAAATTCTTAGCCAGGGAAAGCTTTTATAAATAACCCTTTTGCAGACTGGCGTCTCGGGACCGGGCCCGGAACGTCGGCTCCAAATGGGAATTCTAACGCATGCGCACTTGAAGAGAGTAGTTGCAATAATTTGGCGGTGTAAAATGTGACTATTGTTCAGACTTAATTTTAGCAGCCCTATGGTTTCATATTCCCCCTTCTAATTTGAAATGAGGCTCGCGTCAGTCGATTTGTTTATTTAAACTTGATCATTATAATATTTTTTCGAAATGTGAAGGAAAATCGGAATAGTTTACTTATATTTATCACCATATTTAAAATAGAAATAGATAACAACTTAAATTTGTATTTTATATGGTGCTGAAGACATTTATTTTTTCCCAGATAAGGTGGATGTGATAATATGAAAGTAACAAAGAAGTGCGAATTGCATTATCACGTTTATTTCTTATTTCTGTATTCCATGATAAAATTAATGTGACTAAATTGTTTTTGACACTATCATGCTTTAATTATAAATTAGCATCTCAAATTTTGTTTCCAAAGCCAAAATTAAAATATCTGTCAATTCAAAATAAAAATTTGTTTAAAGCATTTTTTGCACACATGATTTGTTTTAATAAACTTTGTATGTAATATAAATTTCAATTAAAAAAAACCGCTGAACAAAAAATATTTTGTTATTTAGTGTATACATTGTCTATTTTTTAAATTAAAAATTCAAAATAAGATAAATCACAAGTTGTAAATATTGAACATCTGTAGTTCAATTTAAGAATACGACTCATTTATTTGAAAAACAAAAAGATTTATATTCTTTAAAAATGAGAAAGAGAGGAAAAAATCATGTAAACGCAATACACACACATCCATTGTTATTATAATACAAAGAAATTATATTCCCGATGAATTAATTAACTAATAATTTGTTATATTTATAAAAATATAACAATACTAAATCGATACATTTATTTAAAGGAAAGCGTAGCTGTACAATCGATGTAATATGATCGATGTAATCGATTGTAGCTGAAAAATTTTAATAATTTCATTGTTCCCATATTTCATCAAAATATACATATTTCACTCATTGAATTTTCTGCTTCCAGATTGTTTAAAGCATATTAAAGAGAACAATTTTTACATTATTATACTACAACAAACCAGTTTTTTAATCACTTTTTATTCATGTTTTAAAATCCGATCGATAACTATATCAAATTTCGCAATTTTTCGCTTTATGTAGGATTAACTGTTACTAATGTTTCGATTTTCACTGAATTTTTATGACATAACATATACATAGATGAATTAAATAAAGTAAATCTAAGTTTTTTTTTCGTTAAGAAACGCACACACACACACACACTATATATATATTTGGTGTGTGCTACTTTTAAAAAATTAAAGATTTAATTTATTTTTATTTCATCTTCATTAAAATTTGGAGTTACATTAATTTTCTTATATCTACAGTTTCTGAGGAGTTTGGAACTATCTATCTCTTAATTTCAACTACTGGCTGTTTAAAATGGTCATTGGACGCTTTTCTTAACATTATAAAATGGACATATGATTAGTCTTTTTTTGGTTCAGGAGAAATTAGGAAAAAATTTAAGTTTCGCTCATTTTAAATGCAAGGAGCGCAGACCTAATAGATTTCCCTTTTTTAAGCATTGTAACATTTATTTTTTATTAAAAACTAAAATTTTTTAACATTTAAGTATCTGGATCAAAATCCATATCCATTTCCTTGAAAACATATAATATTTTCAATTTTATTTTCATTTAATTCTAGCAGAACGTTTTTGTTGACATTGGATTAAAGGAATATACCTTTCATGAAAATATTGCACATTTAAAGGACAGTATAAACACAAAAGAATAAACATAAAGAATATCATAATCTGAAAAATAGAACAATATTTCTTAGAGAGAATTATGGATCATAGTAGATTCTCTATTAAGATATTATTTGATGTATTGATTTATAAAGAACACAATGTTATGATGGTGAAATCGTATAATAATTAATGTTGTCTCTTGAAAATTAGTCAAGAAAAAAATTGATCAAATGCACGATAAATCACTTTCTTAGTTCTAGTATGTAATCAATGCAATAAAATTTAAGGCTTATTTATAGTCTACTAAAAATTTTCTACGAAATAAAAATGCACGCGGCGATAAACGCTGCATATATTTTTATTACAATAGAAATTAAACATTTCACATACATTATAAATGTGAAAGATTTATTCTCCTTTGCTTCTTATTTTCTCAGGAATATATTACTTAAATATCATACTTCCAATGAATTATATCACTACATGAATAGAGCGAAATTCTACGGGATGATTATACTTTTTTTAAAGGAAACTTTAAAAAGGACTTCTGAAAAATCAGATTTTTATCAATTCCCTCACTTATTATAATTTTAATAAAGATTTATCGTATTGTCATATTTGTAATATCTTATCACATAAACCTAGTAATTTTTGATAAATTTATTTACCAAAAACTTGATAAAATCTGATACTACAACATATTTTTTTGCGAAACGGGAGATCACTTCATTCTTCATTTGATCGTTCATATCATATATTATATTTATTTACTTAATTAAAAGTGTCTCCAAAATACTGTTTTAATTCCTATCAATCAATACTAGTCCATTTTGATTTATAGTTTTTTTTATTATTATTTTTCATTCCTAACCTAAATTTGAAGATTTGTAGCCATTTCTGTTTCTTATAAAACACATTTTAATCAGCACAAATGTGTTGAATTTTAAGTTTAAGTAAAAATAGCCTGCAGATAAAACTTTACTTTTAATTCCAAGGAAACTGTTACATAATTCACAATGATTGACATAAGATGTTATCATCTTCTAAGATAAATTTGAAAGTTTAGCAGTTAGTTAATAAAAGAAAATTTTATTCAGTTTTAGGAAAGATTAATGTTACAATAAGAAATCTAGTTAGGCGTCGTGTATAAAAATGACCCTTGAGCGACACAAACATTTCATTAAAAAATATGAATGCTTATTTACATAAAAGTAAAAGAATTTATGTAACAGTGAGATATTCTCTTCTTTGCAACAAATGTAAGTGTTGAAACAACTATGTGATGACAAAACAGGATTCCTATTACAGGATGGGAAAAGCTCACATTTTTTACATAAAATGAGGTGCTCATTTAATCCATGTTCCAATAGGAGTTGCCCTGAATTGGGTAACACTGCGCAATGCGCAAAATAACTTTGGAAATTAGCCCCTCCCTAAAAAACCCAAATCCCTGATTGGTGTAGAAGGCAGGTAAAATAAGCGCTCCCAGTAGCATGATAGGAGAACAGGTGAGTTCAGGGCGTGGTATCCATGAGAGCCCTATGCTTCAATTCCACTCCTATTCCATACATATTTTCAATAGGTTTTCATTTGTTTTTCTCAATATGGATTTTCAGATCTAAGGGGGCTATTTGAACATAAAATAGAATCATGACTCATTGTAGAAAAGTATTTATTTCAGACAAAGAGGTTGGCCATACGTTTCATAAAATTTTTGTTATCTTCCGATACAATTTGAAAAAGGCTTTAACTGCTATGAATGAAATACTTTGATTTCGTCTCTTTCAGATTTTTTAACTCGCAAAAATAACGATGCAATCCCTAATTTACATCAAAAATTATTATGATAGAATTCGAAATTTTTTGACACTGTTTTAGAAGACTTGGAATTTTTCTCCTAAATCACGAAGCAAATTATGGACAACGAAATATTAATTTTTATTAAAATCTTTTATATTTCATATTCTATGCAAGGTTAAAGAGGATTTCTTTTTTGTCGCGATTCTTTATCAGCTCTTTTAGCGATTGTTTTATGCTCTTCCCAAATCGAAGAACTTTTCTTTTTTAAAACACAAAATTCCTTCAGGTATGCGTCGATCCTTGGAATATTTATGAAAAAGTGAACAAAATGCCGATAATTAGCGGAAAATAATCAACATTTTATCATCATCATACCTATGTTTTCCCCTTATTTTTCTTACCTTTACACTAAGCTTTTTGAAAATGTTCAGGTATTTTTTTACCCTTGTTATACATATTTTTCTTTTCTTTTTTTTTCATTTATGAAATTATTTTCTTGAATTATGAACCATGGCTTTTCATTAAAATTATGGTTTTGTATATATATTTTTTGAATTACTGTTTTTACCGCTGAAGTGTAGAAATATTTTTTTTTCGTAATGCCTAGCTACTCTTAGGCCTTACCCCTAAGGGAATTCAGCCCAAAGGGCTTCTGTAATTGGCGAAGTCTCTCACTGAATGGGGCAACCAGCGAGTTTGCCATCTTCACCCTGAAAGTGAAGTGATAAAGAAAGATAAACACAAAAAAAGAACGAAACATCCATGACCTTAACAGGATTCGAACCCGGGACTTTCTGCTTCGAAGTCAGGATCGCTCGCTTCTCCGCTATCGGTCAGTTAGCAATGAATAATTCCGCACAGATTATTTAGATTCCGCTCGAATGTATTAACTAATGAGAGAGATCCATTAAAATGCCATGAATCGCTTCACTTCTCAAATTATGTAAGCATCATCCGCAAATTAGTCAGATAAATCTGCACATTACATAATAATCTTTCTTTAAAGTAAAAAAAAAAACTTCCTGAAACAACATTTCTGTACTCTTAAATCAGTATATTATTGATTCACTTTTCGATTGTTAAACATTCAAATGCAAACAATCAATAAATCAATTGACAAATCGAATCCATTATCAATCAGTTAGAAACTAATATAAATGGTAAAAAGCTTTAAAATATTGCTGTTGAGAAAGTCTACATAGTGATATTTATTTTTCAAAATCTAAAAAAAAATAAAGTCAATCGACAAGCTATTAGGAAAAAAAATTGAACCCTTCAAAAAACAACTTTTAATTTGCAGCAATGCAGAGGCTCTTACATTATCTAATGGACGAGAGGAAGATTGAATCTCTTGTTAATAAAGAAAATCAGTTAATGTGCACATGAACGATGTCCGAGTTTTAGTGGTATCCCATATACAAAAATGAATAAAGTAGATTGGGTGAGTTTATTAAATAAACATTATTGCCAAAATGTTAGATTTTTTTTTCAACGACATCAATTGTAGTGAAATTTTATTTAAATTCATTTTCAGCACTTTCGATTATTTTTGTAAGATACAATATTTTTTAGAAGAGATTGAAGAAAAAAAAATTATTATTTCAGAAATCATTATGAATGTAGTTCTTTACAATTATTATTATCACACAAATACATTAGACAAAAACAAAAAAGAAGTTATCAAACGAATTGTACATGAGGTAAATGCAAATGTATCTTCGATAGACAACAAATATCATTCAATCGTTTGTTTGTTTACTTTAGAAATATTGTTTCCTTCCATCACAGTTCCATAGCAAAGCAATGATGCCTAAGAAATCTAATTCTTTAACATTCAGTGTAAAGAATTGCTCCTTTTTTATATTCTGAATTATATACATAAAAAAGTAATTAACACAAAATTAAAAAAATAACCCTAAGAAGCACCTGAGTAAATAACGAACATAATTTGCAAATATTATTGGAATCAATATTATAGATGCAAAGATACCTAATTTGTAACTTTGATATGATGCAATCAATCTGTTAAATAGGATCAAATAATATACCGAAAATCGTCGGCCTACTTAGAGTGAAAAATGTCCGATACTAAATAAGAATGTGGAAGAGAAGAAAATGCTAGTTTTAAAATACATATTATGTGTTTAGTAGAAATTTTAAAACTTTATCAGCCTCTTCATTTACAAATAAAATATGGATCGGTGGAAAAGTAATATTTTTCCAATAATAAGATACCAGACAGTTCTTGTTATTGGCTTATCGTCTTTAAAGATCTGACATTTGTCAAATCAACTCCAATAAATTTTTGACAGTCAGAAAGTGAATGACTAGCAGGGGATCTCCCGGGAAAGTCCGACGCAATCCAGAATTTGTTTCGGTGAGGATGCTGGATAGTCACAGTATTTTTTACAAGTAAGATAATTGCTTGTGCCACGGTCAAACGATACACATTTTAGATGTCCACTTGAGAATCTGGACGAGGCTGTTTGAGATTTTCGGTCACATTTTGTTTCCAGAAGAGTTGCAGGAGATGTTCCAGAGTACCATTGGCGTGTGCCAGATAGAATGTAGTCTAGATTAGAGTAAAGTTCCTGATATGTAAATGATGAAGCAGTGGGCGTATCTTCCCTTTGGCCAGCAGATCTGCGGTCTCATTGCCACTAATATTTACATGGAATGGAATCGATTGGAGATGTGCATCATGATCCTGGGAGAAGATTTGAAAAAATTTCTAAATCTGCAGATTTCAAAAAGCTTTTAAAATTTCCATGGGAATAAACAGGGTTTATTTCCGGAAATATATCTGGTATTTTTCCACTTTTACAACACTAGAGCTTACTAAAACTGTCTGGATGGTCTCAAAGAGCAATTTGATTAAGAAAAATATTATTATTAAGTGTTGAGATCGTCTTGTTATTTTCAACTAAATTTTCAACTGTTCTGGGAATAGCTAAAACCAGTTATATACAGTAAGACACTAATCCGTGTTGACGCAGGTATCAAACCCGAACGTCGGCTGAGTGGCGGCTAAGAAGATGTGTTCCATCAAGACAATGCAAGAGTGTCTGCATTCCGATAGATACTGTGTGAACTCGAATGGGACTTTTTGACCCACACCCAACATATAAATCCAGCATTACTTTTTCGGAATATTTTTCCCCACATCTGAAGTTTATCTTGTTGTTGCTATCTTCGATTCCATACAAAATGTTTTCGAACTCGCGGCTAATTTTCTGAGTTGCAAGCTTTGAAAAATTACCAAAACGTTGGCAAAAAAATTTTGATATCCTCACGAAAGGCACTACTTTTAGGTTTATTTATTTTCCTTTCCTTTATTAAGAACTGTTTTTACCTGGAACCTGTTTTTACCTGTACGCGTACCTTCCTGGGGCTTGAGCAGCCACCAGGCGCGTCGGCAGGTGGTGGATCGCCGAATGTCCTGTAGGAATGACAGGATAGCCTTGAATATAGAATCAGAGGCCGCGAACCAGCTCCCGTAAGCCCTGGTGTTATGCGATCCGTGCCTAGGGCTAATTGGCACTGCGGTATTGGTGTCTTAACGGAGCCTCTAGTTGCCTGGCAAACTTCTAGTGTAATTTACCTTGCCCAGCATCTCAGGCAATGCTGGGTGGACTTATATTACCTGAGCTTATTGATTGTTATCTTGTAGCTGAAAAGACACAAGAAATAACAAACCTTTCTGCATTTGCAGGTGAAGCCTCTGAAGTAGACCTTGCTGAAAAAGACAAGGGAACTCAGAGGCAATCTTGTAAAGGAGCAGCAATGAATCCTTCACTTGAGGTAGAAATGACCTCCAAACCATCTTCTTCTGGTGAAAGTCAGGAAGCTATCCCTAGCATGACTGACTTTCTGACCAGATGGGACTGTTTCAGCAAGACCCTATCTGCTGGAAATGTCATACGCAAGAGGAAACGGCAGAGCATATCATTTATGAATGCGAGGCTCTTGCCCTCCCTAGATGAACTTCTTTAGGCATCATCCATACTAGAGAGTTATACCTAGACTCCATGAAAGGGTTATCAGACTTTATTAATAAAGTGGGTGAACCAGAGCAACTGGAACTAGGAAACATTGGGTTTGGAGTTAATGGTACAAAATGCTGATAAAAGCAGAGCTGCCCAATGACATACAAACCCAATTCTAAGAAGAAGAAGAACTGTTTTTGGGTAAAAGTTTTATTGCAACTATTACGTTGATTAAAAACGTATTATAGAAACGTATGAGTTAATAAATTCTAATAATATTGAAAATGAGAGATAAATTGCACGCATAAATTAACGGAACATGTTTCTAAGCATTCTAAATTTCTATTAAATTAAATTTCTGTAAAATTTTAAAATGAAACATAAGTTTTTGTTTCACATCCGTGAGAGGCTGACAATTTGATATGAATCCCATTCATTGTAACACCCGACAAAAGTTCGATAAACAGAGATAGGTTTTTATTTGAATTCATTATTTTTGATGAACACTTTAAAAAATTAAAGGTTAATTAATTTCATAAGAAATTTCCTCTCACAATTTTAGACCCTTTATTCTGAGTTTTCAAACTGTCGTTTTGCAAAAAATTATTTTATTATTAATAATAATTAAATTAGAATTTATTACTTGGATATATGTAGTGTGTATATTGAAAATTTAATCACCTACATGAAACAGACTTAAATTTAATTTTCATATCTAAAAATTTTCAAATTTAAGAGATTACATTTGTCGATTAAAAGAATCATTAAATTTGCAAAGAAATAATAAAATCTCAAAATCAACCGCAAAAAATATTCTTTAAAATTGTTATGATACTATTAATTAATATGTAGTATAATTAAAAATAAAATCCTGACTCAGAAATTTTATATAAGTTTTTGAGAACTGATTAAGAGCCTATGTTTGCAAAATTTCACTGTGTATTATTAGTTTTAATACACGTGCATCTTTTTTTCATAAGAAGCAAAACAAATATTTGTATCATTGCTGATGTTTAAATAAACTCTCATAAAATTGTTTCGGACATATATTTTAAATCTTTTTTTGTTTTACTGAATTCATAATGTTTATAAATATCTTCAACTTTATTTATTAAAATCTTTTTAGCTGTATAAGTTAACAAATTGAATGAACGCATAAAATAATGTATTGTTCTAATTTAATGTGTTAAAAAGGCACCAATAAAACATTATAATTTATACGTGTTATGAGAAAAATGACAGATAAATGAATAATCACTCAGTTGGCTGTTGTATGGCGACGTCATCACGTTTTATACACAACTTAATTCACTGGAAAATTCGGAAGCGGTTTTAAACTTTTATGTTGCTTATTATAAACAGATGTAAAAAAAAATGCATATGACTAGAATTTAGATTACTACTATGAATACCACATTTCAAACACTGTGACATTCATTTATTATTCATTATAAAAAGCAATGATGAAAAATAAAAAAAACTAATCATTCGTTTACAAACAGGCAGGTTCTGTGCGATTTGAACAACCCCCAAAATGCCTGCGATAGCAATCAACAAAACTATAAGATTAGTCTGAAGTAAACATTTTAAGATATCGTGACTAATTCTTTCCTGTTTATAAAATGTATCGATAAAATTTTATTCAAGACTAATATTGATTTCCGCGTTATGTATAATTTGTTTATGCTCAAAAAAATTCTATATTTTAATACATGTACGCCTACCGCCTAATTAACAAAGGCACTAATTCATGCCATTGAGATATGGAATGCAATAAGATATTCAAGTATTTCTGATTTACAAATGTAGTTAATTGGGGAAGAAAATGTGAAAGTGACCGTAATTTCATACACGAAATTGCTTCAAAAATGTATTATTTTATAAAAATATTTGGTTAAAAATTATGAAAATTCCTAAAAATCTTCCCATTTACAGAAATTTCACAAGAAAAATATACTTTAAATATCCTCGAATATACTTTCAAAATATTTATTTAGTGATTAAATTATCTATTTAAAATAGTTCATAAATTAATTTGGTTTCAAAATCGTAAAAACGCAGAGATTTGCAGTATCCTTCCCAAGATAAAACATTCTAAATTTAGGGCAACCACCATTGCCACCTGTGCCTCCTTGGTACCAGGTGAGGTGGTCTCCTCGGACGCGGTCAAACTGCACGTTTTCTTAGCGGCCATCTGCTTTCCTTGACTTTCACAACTTGTCGTTAAAAAGAAATTTGTTCCGTTTTTCGCGCATGCGTATTGATGCTTAAAAATGAAACAGAGAGGGCTGTCTGCTCTTCGTTTACATAGAGATATAATTTAACTGAGAATAGGTTGGGAAGAGTGTTGTAGATTATTCATTCACTTTATTTTGTTTCATTAATTATTTAAGTTTGTTAACGTATTATATGTTTTTTTTATCTAATTGCGCTAAAATATAATTAACATTACTCATTTATAGTAATACTTATATATTGTTTTATTTTAAATAGCTGTATATACATATGGAAGTTTTTTTCATTTTATCAAAGTTTTTAAATAAGTGTGTCTCTATTATATAGGTTATATTTAAGATCTACATTTCAGCTGATTAGCTTAGAATTGTACAAATTCAAAATTAATTAAAAAAAACTTCATGTGTGTGTATTATTGTTTTTATTTGTTTAATATTTTGTTTATTTATTTTTTTTTGTTTAACCTTTATTGCTTAATAAACTGGAAAATGCTCAATTGGGAGAGAAAATGCTTAATGGTCATTCAAGCACTCACAATTTTTGTTCAGGGAAAATATTAATAGATAAAAAAGTAAAATATAAATTTATATATTTTTCTATAACAAATAATTTTTTTTTCCTTAAAAATTACATTTGTAGTTAAATGTATCTTTTAATCATAAATGAAATGGTGTATGTATATATTATATCGGTAGAATTAACTTCTTTTAATTTGAAAATATTAATAGAAGTTAATTCTACCGATATAATATAATAGATAAAATTAATATATATTAATATATATCGGAAATATATAAATATATATAAATTAATAAATATATATATATATATATATATATATATATATATATATATATATATATATATATATATATATATATATATATATATATATATATATATATATATATATATATATATATATATATATATATATATATATATATATATATATATATATATATATAATTAATATATATAAATTAATATATATCGGAAAATATTAATAGATAAAAAAGTAAAATATAAATTTATATATTTTTCTATAACAAATAATTTTTTTTCCTTAAAAATTACATTTGTAGTTAAATGTATCTTTTAATCATAAATGAAATGGTGTATGTATATATTATATCGGTAGAATTAACTTCTTTTAATTTGAAAATATTAATAGAAGTTAATTCTACCGATATAATATAATAGATAAATAGATAAAATTAATATATATTAATATATATCGGAAATATATAAATTAATAAATTATATATATATATATATATATATATATATATATATATATATATATATATATATATATATATATATATATATATATAATTAATATATATAAATTAATATATATCGGAAAATATTAATAGATAAAAAAGTAAAATATAAATTTATATATTTTTCTATAACAAATAATTTTTTTCCTTAAAAATTACATTTGTAGTTAAATGTATCTTTTAATCATAAATGAAATGGTGTATGTATATATTATATCGGTAGAATTAACTTTTAATTTGAAAAAACATCTCATGTCAGATTAAGCAACATAAATAAATTTATATTTTGAAAAGAATTCTACTTGATTACTTTAAAAAGTTAATTCATCACTAAAATAGCAAATTAAATTTTTAAGTTTTATATATTTTATTTACGTAGACTGCTCTTAATGAAAAAACTGACAATATTTATAACAGCTTAGGGAATATATAGAGAATAAATTCTTATCTTCAGTGTTTTAAGCTTTTATAAAACAATGCTTATTAAGTTGTTTTTAAAAACCGAAACCGTGATTAATTTAGTACTAATATCACAAATGTAAGCGAAAAAAAAAAAAGACAGCCTCTCTCAGTTTCATTTTTAAGCATCAATACGCATGCGCGAAAAACGGAGCAAATTTCTTTAGCTCGATTTAACGACAAGTAAAGTACTTAACGACATAGGTGGTCACAGACATTTCGAGACCTGCAGTACCTGACCACATTCTATCTCGTTTGGGGCTTACCTGATTCGCGGTCCCCTTCTGGTTTCTTTCGCTAAAGGTCCGATTCAAAGAAAGCACTTTCACAAACTCACTGAATGAATAAATTCTGAACTCAAGTGAAATAGCTAATATAAAAATATATTTGAACTTCAATTGAAAGTTAAACTATAAACAAATGAAAAGTTTGCATTCACATAAAATCAATGGAGTTTGAGCTGCACTTGCAGTATAAATTAATGTATGTTGTAAATATGAATAATGATTTGTAAAACAAAAATACTAATTGTATACGAAAAATGATCAATTATAACTGTAAATAATGTAAATATTTTCACAATCAAATTATGTAACTACTATATTTTGTAGAAATGGAACAGGTGGAATGCCTGAAATTGTAAAAGCTAAACCAACTCAACTCAATATGTATAAACAAGACCAGGTGGTATGCCTGATAATGTAAAAAATATATATATAACCAGAAATATAAAATTGTAACCAAGAAATACCATGTTGCCCCCAAATGTAAAATGCCCCTGTCGAAGATAAATAAATGGGAAGTTATGCTGCGCTTATGCAGGGATAGCTGGCCTTTTGGTGCCAGCGGCCACGCCATGATGAGAATACCAGTTCGATTCCGCACCCAACTCGTTCGATCACAAGCCCCATAAAAAATAAAATATCCAATAAATATAAGTTATAACTAACAAAATTAGGCCCCTTAAGGAGTAAAAATTAATAAATTGGAGGTGCGTGCCGAGAGCATTCCGTCACCTAAAGTGACGTCCCTTCACTTCTTTCGGGAGAATGGACCAGATCACGGGGATTAGAAACAGAACATTTTTAAAAACTTCCTTAAATCCTGTTTATGTTAAGCAGGTTTTTATTTTTAAAAAATTTATAACTTCATTTAATAGTTTTTAATTGCTTTCACAATGAAAATCGCATTCATTATGCTGTAAATAATAAATATTTCACAGCAAGAATTTGGAGTTCTTTAAATCAGAAATTGATTGATTTTCTTTTTATCTATATTACATTACAGAATTATTTATAAGGAATTCTTGACTGATTATTGAGTGAAAAGACTAAAATAATGAAAAAATGTTTACTTTGTTATTATCATTGAATTGTTTAATATTTATTACGTTTCGTTGATGTTTTTTACCCTTACTGAGGTTGTTTTTTTCATGTAAGAAAATTTTGAATTTCAGTGTAAAGCAATTCTTAATGCGTACTAAATATATGATTTCATTTTATAATTTTAATTGCGTTCAGAGATAGTTTAAGGTTATTCCAGGCAGTCATATTACATCGATTGTTTAATGTCAATACATCTTAAATGAAATTTAGTTCTGGAAGCAAAATAAACGCCATGATTAAAATTCTTATTTGCTGCATAGGAGAGTGAAGTAATTTTAATTAAAATAATGACAGAAATCTAATATTTTCGCTCAAATTAAAATGATTATACTTTACTTTTTGTACTTTTACGTTTCGCCAGCGCAGGCGATAAAGTCGCCAAAAATGATACAACCGGCGATAGAGGGAACATCTCCGCTGGTAACCTTTTACTGCTACGTTTCCAAAACATGTGACGGCCTTTTACTGTCAACGACTTTATTTCGACTCTTTTTCCATTTCATAATTTTATGCTATGTTGCTATATATTGTAAATTTAATAATTTCATGAAATCTCTCTAGAAAAAAACGGATTTTAAAAATATATCTTAAAAAATAATAATCGTAACAAATTCACATAAAAAAATATGTAAAAAAAATAATAATAAGATTTTAAAATATGCATCACCCGATAAATTGTAATCTAATATAATAAGTAAATAAATTGAGGCTCTAGCACCCATCATTCCACGCATAGCGTGAACACGAGAACAACAATTAAATAAATAAATTTAAAAAATTTTATGTACACCATTATTTAAAAATTTTTATGTGTATACTGTGAGTTGTCGCTAATTGGCGACTTCATTTTCGCTTGGCGAGATTTGCACCGGCGAAACGGAAAAGTACCAAACAATCTATATGAGTAATTTTTAAAGTGATATAAATAAAGAAAAAAATGAAATGATCTATATGTTTGTGAACTATTGAATAATAAAATATTTTTCAAACCATCGAATGATTAGTTAAGATACTTAGCCCCGAAAATCAGAAAAAATTCATC
Organism: Latrodectus hesperus; assembly: GCA_037975125.1. Taxonomy (NCBI): domain Eukaryota; kingdom Metazoa; phylum Arthropoda; class Arachnida; order Araneae; family Theridiidae; genus Latrodectus; species Latrodectus hesperus. The sequence goes on from JAJQOW010001153.1 coordinate 25,661, forward strand.
ATTGTAAAATAATATGAAAATCAGCTATAATTTTAGGAAAAATAGAAAATGCCTGTTAAATTTTAAACGCGCGCGCGATATATGTATTAAAAACAATTAATTTATTTAGTATTTGTGATTCCGATATTTTATATAGTTTGAAAATAATTGAAAAATTATTTTCGGTTAACAGCTGAAGGTGAATAAATTAAACATTTATAACTCGCAGCTTTTTAATAATTTATATCACTGAGAATTTCTTTCTAAATGTATAATCTAGGTGTGTTCCTTATATTTGACATTCCAAAAATAAATCTTTTTCTTTTCAAAGAAAAATTTAAAATAAGGCAAAAATATTGCTTATTTATAAGTAAATTTTAGTTTTCAGAAATAAGAAAATTACAATTAATCCAATGAATCCTATTAATCCTATAATATAAATACCATAAACAAGAAACATATTAAATTATTTACTATGACTATCAGATTTGATTAAATTCATTCAAAATAACATTTTTTTAAATATCAGACTTAAGAACATCAACAGTTTTTAAATACTGGATCAAATTTGGACTTCAAAATCTGACCTACTTTTGCGAAAACTTGTGCGTAAAAGATACGATATTAAAGATACATTAAACTACTGTTATCTAGAATGAGTATTGATAACATATTATCATTTTTGTAATAGATGGAATAATAAAGTAAAAAAAATATTGCTTATTTCTATCAATAAAGGGTGATTATCAAAAAAATAATAATAATTTTCCATGCTTTGGATGAGTACAAATCCTTAAACATTTACTCCGATTATAAGTTTTATTTTATTACATAGTTAATTACACACTTTTTAAAGGTTTGAAATTAAGTAATGAATTAAAATTATTTTTATCAATTGAAATTTTATAAATTATAGAAATATATGAAGCTATGAATAAATGGCTGATTAGATTGATGAAATAAAAATAAATTATTAGTATGATATTAGACAAAGTAAATTGATGGAAGAAATTTTATTTTAGAAGTAGTTAGATAAATGAGAGATCTATTTTGATTACAGAATATATTCCATACAAATTTTATGCAATTTAAACGAAAGATAAATTTTACAATTATTCTGTCATTAATGAATTATGAATCAAAAATATTAATTTTTTTATTAAAGAGAAAAAAATTGAATACATGTATCATTATAAAATGATTTTAAATATTATTGCATTAACTTGCTTTTGGATTTATAAAATTTCTGTTAGCGTTTTTAAAATTTGCTTACATTAAAACACACACCGTCATTAGCCACACCTCAATTCAGACAACCCCTTTAGGTTTGTATTAAACGCAGACCAATATTTATAAGACGTTCATCTTGCCGAAAATAACAACACGCAAAAATTTTAATTGCCGCTAGACGGCGTTACCGATGCACGATACCACTATCGAGTGGGAAATGCATTGATGTCTATGGGAATAAAAATCCTTAAAAATTAGTTAAATGAAACTGAAAATAAAAGTGAAATATACATGAAATTTACATGATAAATATATTGAATATTAATCTGTCATTGATTATAGTAAAACAAATGATAATGTAAATAAAAAATTTGACATTTATTGTTAGGTGTTATGCAGAATAAAACCAATTTTACTTTAGTTTTTGTGGATAGAGAAACATTTATTTTAGAAAATTTATTGTATCTATTTCCAATATTATTTTAATAGTTATATTTAATTATTAATGTTTTCCCTTGATTATTTATTTTATTTTCTCTGATTTTAACCATTTAATAGATAGTTTATAAAGCTGAAAGATATTTTGATAGGTGCATTATTTTAATGCATTTTATCATTAATTGTAATTTTAGAAATTGAATTTCAAATTATTTTAGAATAATTAATTAAAATTCAATACATTTTAATAGGAAATCAAATTCTATTCAATTATTTTTAAATATAATTATATTTAAATTAATCTTATTTGAATCAAATATAAGTTTTACATTTCAATTTAATTATTCTATTGATTTTTAGAGAAAATAATTTTAATATTACATTTTTTTGTTATTCTAATTTTAAATTCTTTTATTCCTAGTTAAAGGTTTTAATATATTTTGCATTTTATTGTAATTCATTTTTTACACAATTGAAAATTAAATATTTCTCAAATTCCTTATACCAATAACTGTTATGTAATTAAATAATTATATAAATATAACATTTCATAAAATTACAGGTAACTACTTACATTTAGTTACAAATCATCAAATACAATAAGCTTTCTTATTTTTCTTGAATGATGTAATAAAAATCTAAATTTATATTTCTTTAAAAAGAAAGCAATAACATAAAGTGCAAATTAAACTAAATCTTTGTTTCATTTAATGTGAATTACAAACCAAATATCCTACTTCACTGAGTCACTTTTTTAGAAATAATAGTAACTCATGAAAAATAGAGTATTTAGTTATATGGGATATAGGGTTCAATGCATCTAACAATGTCAGTCAAGTATGAATATTTATGTCATGGAAATTTTACTAACTTTGTATTGTGTATCTAACTTCTGCTTGACAACGAGTTGAGTTTTGCTAAAAGAAAATAATAACTTGATTAAATATCAAAAAATACATAGTAATACACAAAACTGAGTAATAGCATAAAAAAGGAATAATTTGAAAATTTAATCTAAAGTAAAATTAGCAAGATCAAATTCAATGTAAGTACAAAAAGAATACAGGTATGTTAAATTTGTTACTCAAGATCAAATTAAAAATGATATAAATAAAAATTATAGTAAACATTTCCTTAAATAAATCATGCAAATATTTGAAATTGTTTTAAATTTTTAGCATTTATAAACACATAGAAATACAACTATTTCAAATTACAATAGTTATCAAATTATAAAATAAAATATTCGATATTTTTAATGTATATGTTTCATCTAACATCCCTGTAAAGTTGTGAAAATTTATTGATTATAAGAATACATGGAAAATAATTACATACTTATTAGTACACATATTTAATTATTTCCAAATACAAATATTATAAATGTTAATTTTACAAGAACAACTAAATGTTTATCCAGGAAAATGCCAGAAAAAAAAACACACACACAAATACAATTCCACATCTGCATGCACACATTTTTTTAATTTATAATTTAACATAGGCACCAAAAGCCTGGATTAAGGTGTCATAAAAGTAGAGCTTTAAAAGTAATGACAATGAAAAAAAAGTTGACACTGTACACAGACAACCTATGTTACCCAGAATTACTTCTGGTCCTCATTGTTCTGAGGCTTAGTGGACCCCAAGTCATCTAGCCACCCCCTGCCAGAGCAACAATATCGAAGCACCAGGAGACAGAATCCATCTCAAATTCGAACAGTCAGCCAATACGTGCAAGTTCATGCAGTGGTGCTAAATCAAAAATGAGCGGAGCATAATTTTCGATAGAAGAGTTTAAAAATTAATTCCCACTGAAAAGTTTAAATTGGTCATTCCTTATTTAGCATAAATCATTGTAATTGCAAATCGTTAAAGATAATTTAATAATTTGAAGATAATAATTTGTCTTATGTGATTGACAGCTGCTATTATTATGCATATAAGAAATAATATAAATTCATTTTAAATAATGGATATATGCTTGGAAGAATATATATGCAAACACCACATTATTTCATATTAATACTTTGGAATTTAAAAGAATATTGGAATTGAATAGAAATATTTTTTAATTTAATGTGAAAATCGTAAATAGTACATAACTAACAATTTTCTGACTCAACAGAAAAATTAAACCTTTTTAGAGCAGTAAAATTCAATTGTAACATTTCAAATAAATTTCAGAGACAAAAGCCTCAGAAAAATTTAGTTAAAGCCAATACCTGTAATTAAACTTTCACCTTATTTCTAGCAAATTTTCATTTGATTACACTGGTGGAAATCAACGGACAGAAATTTTAATCAATATGGTCACTGGTTAAATTTTAATAAAACTATGCATGTTTTCAAAATTTAATAATTAAAAAATTAGACTGTGTATTAGTTTAAAACACTGCAACTGCAGAAAAAATATTTACTTAATGGTCATGTAGGTGTTATGGATACATTTCTCCTCACTTATTTAAGAGAACATGAAGCTTTTTTTTTATATAATTTTTCAATTTGCCTTGTAAATTAAATGCTTTAAAATTGAATGTATTGAAATATATTTGAACTTTATAACTTAAAATACTTATTCTGTTTGCAGAAGTTGAATTAAGTCTATTGGTGGTTTCAGTCTATCTGGTAGAGCATAATTTGGAACTCTAATTACAGGGAAGTAAGGTTTCTTACCTAAACTGTTGATGCCAAAGCCCCAATGTCAGTTTTTGAGTAACAGAAAATTTTAGTCGCATTAGCCATGACAGAAGTGTGATTTTACTGGCACACTGAATTTGTAAGCTCTCTTGTTTATAATTTTGATAAGTTTTTCCTGAAAACAAAGGCAAATAAAAAAATTTATGCATAGGTATGGATATTAGCAAATATGAATTAATAAAATTAAAAACGAATGTTCTAGATGAAATCGAGAAAATGCCTCCAAAGTGAAGATAAGTTACTAAGAACTTTGACAAAGAAATCACCGAGAACACATACTTCATTTTAGAATTTTTGGTATGGAGATCAATGCATACTTTGTACATAAATATCAGGTGCTTAAATGAATAAGAACATGTTTGCAAATAAAAGTGAGCTATCAGAAATCAAGTCAGAAAATGATGTAGAGCTTAAGTCACATGCAAAACTAATTAAATATATAACAAGCCTTTCTTTCGCACTTTGAAAAAATAATGAAAAAATTAATCTTGAAAACCATAATTTTCGAAAATTTTAAAAACATCTTTAGGTGTGTAACCATTTTTACTTCTACAATTTACTTAGGGACGTAAAGACGTTATTTTATTACCTTTACCATTATGGAAAAGAGAGTTTATCAAAGACCCTACAAATGCTATCCTATAGTTAAAATTGGTTTCTTAAATACTGCAAACACCCAATGCACAAACTGTTGAACCAGGATGGGGAAAAATTGTGAAGTCACTTATAACTTAAAAGCAATATAAAGATGCCAATTAGTTTGATTTTCTATGATCATTTATTAAACACGCTTACAAATTAGACATTTTTAGCTCTTAAGTTTTCAGAAAAGTAATAATTTATATTGACTAATAAATTTTGCAATCCAAAGCAATATGATATTTTAATAGTAGATACATTTAATAGTGAGATTATCAAATAAAAAAAGCCATTAGTTTATAGATATCTTAAAACAGTTATTCAGTGAATGACATGAATTCCTTGAAATTAAATAAAATGCTTGATGAAATTAATGACACCAAAAAGGAAAATTTGAGTAACTTTGGTCGATATTACGAGGAAGTTGTTCATTGTTAATTATTTAATTAAAAATTCTTTTCAATAAAAGTCTTCAATGCACTGGATATTTAGAGTTGCAAGAGTTTGGTTTGTCACTTAACGATAACTTTGCACACAAGAATTAATTTAATCAAGACCTACAGTTAAGTGAATTCTAACCTACTATAAGCATCCAAGAATGAGGCGCGAATCAAAACCAATAAGTTTTGAACCATAAGCTGTAACACCAATAAGCATTTGGCTGCCAGTTCGACTTAGATGTATGAATTAATCAAACAATAAAATTTGCTTAAAAAATTTTTGTTAACACTTTTGTTTCTTTCATATGTTAAAAATTTCTTTTGATAATATAATACTGTACGAGAAATGTTGCTTTGACTACCTATACAAGATTTTTTGTTGAATTAAATTACATAAGAAAATATTAAACTCTATGGTATGGAAATCTTATTACATTAATGTCTTGTGATTTTTAGCAGTGACAACACATTGATTATAAGAACTCTTATTATTTTTAAAGATATATTAAAAAATTGCATAACTTTATTGCTGCCAAGTTAAAGGAAGTTCACTTAGCTGCATCAAAGAAAAGTGGTTTCCATCAACTTCCTATAGCTATTAGCATATAAACAAGCATTTTCATCTATATGTTAGGTGGGGGAAATGAAATCCAGTATTTTTATGAGCAATTCAAGAACATATTTCACATTCACTTTCTGCAAATTATTTAAAACTGCTTTATTATCGTTCTTTTTACTGAAAATAATTTCAGATTATCACTATTTGCTCTGAGATATGTAACATCGATTAAAATTCTAATTTAAAAACTTACAGGTAAAAACATTTAAGGAAACATTTTCTATCTATTTTTATAAAAAATAACCTTCTCCACTATCATGTGTATTACGATGATAAACACAATGGCTGAAATTTATTACAACTCAAACTCGAAATTTATCTATATTCAGGTAATCACATCATATATTTACATTATTAACACAATCTCTTTACTTAAAAGATGTAATCTTAAATTCATGAAAATATTTTTAAATATTTTGCATATATTTAAAAGTTTTTGCATGTAATATTAAAAGGTAACATGCTACTAAGGTACAAATAGATAATAGTAACTACTTTAATATATTTGCAGGTGGATGGCACAATTTTTTAATGGAGGAATGGTTAGATTTGGTTTATTCGTTGATCAGCAGTCATGTTTTGGCTCAATCTTGAGGGCTAGTTAGACATACGGTGTTAAGTACACTGTGAGCCATTACAAATATAACAGCCAAGATGGATATCAAACACAAAATATTGAACTGATACCATAGTGTTAGCTATTCACAGCTGCCATCATGGAGAAGTTGTGTAAAAAGAAATCAGAAATGAAAAAAGCCATTTTCTTCCAAAAATTACTTTTTATTAATTCAGACACTATCAGCAGATATTTTACCTCATTATGAAAATAACACAACTGTCGCTAGATATTTCATACAAGTTTCCAGTCATATTTTTTGAACACTAGGGAAATAAATAGAGTTGCCGTTGTCGTTAAAATAAATTGCGTATGACAAATATTAACAGACACTTTTCACAAATACTGAAAATTTTCTATTCTCTCAAAGAAAAGCGAAAAGTAACTTAAAATGTTACAACAGAAAGAAAATGCTTTAATGAATTTCCACAAAAGCCTTAACCTTTAAAAATCAACGAAATGACCTCTATCTAGCAGAATCGCTAAGCCATCAGTATCCAACAAGTGCTTTCCGATTGTAGCCTCTGAGGTGAAATTTAAAATATAAGGCTTAGTTTAGTAGATATATTAATCTTTCCAAAGAAATTTCAACCAACAAATTAATTTATAAGAGTTAAAAAGGAAGTTAGAAAGTTTAGTTGTTTTTTTTTTATTTTGTGTTTTTTTTTATTGTTTTTGTTATTTTTTTAATTTTTAATTTTATACTATATTATATACTTAATTTTCCAATTCAATTTTGAAATTTCACAAATCACTTTTATAGTCATATTTTTTATTTATTTTTGTGAATCTATTTTTGTAAATATTGGAGTGTGAAATTTCAAATACAGATTGGCAAGTTTTCAAAAAAAAGTTTTTATAAAAAAAACTTTATTTTAAATATTTCATTATGATTTTCAATTAATGAAAAATAATTTAAATTTAATTTCCTTGAATTGAATTAAAAATTTACATCAAATCATTTTGCATCAATTTAATATAAATTGTACAAAAAAAGTCTCAATTTCATAAATTAATATTTTTGCTTTTTTTTCAAATTTCAATTATATTATATTTTAATTATATTATATTTAATTTATATTTCTTGTTTTACATTTTAATTTTAATTATATTCGAAAAAACTTTTTCAAGTACTGAGAGATTCTATATTGTTTTCAATTCTAATTTTAAAATTATGACATAATAGTTGACTTTCGATTACATGTGCCATTGTGAATTAAGAAAACTGTTTCCCTCTCATGACAAAAAGCTACAAAAAAACTGTCTCGACCTCGTCATGACAAAGAACTACAAGAGTTTCAAAATATGTCAAAAATTATTTTAAAATATGTTAAAATAATGGAAAAAAGAATGTTATAATTCGTTTATTATCTGCCATAAATTGTAAAGTTACAAGGGCAATGACGATTTTCTCAAAACTTTCTTTTTCGCAAAACCTCTAAGTGATGACTTCAGGCTATTCAGAGCTAGTAAGTTTTTAAGTAACAAGTAAGTCTTTAAATGCAAAAAATTGTTATTATCCATATTGTTTTCTACCCTCAATCTAATAACAAAATAACTAATATTTATTAAAATTTAATAATTAAAATTAGTATAAAGAAAATTAAAAATTTTGTTTGATCATTATAAATATTTCCTTTAACTTTCATTTCACTATTTTTTAGATTATTTATCTTGTTTTCTTGTGTTTATTTTCTTTTATTTTGAGTTTTTTATGATTATTAATGTTATTACTGATTATTACTGCTTTTTTGTCTTTTTCTTATTTTCTAATTTTTAATTTATTTATTATTATTATAATTTTCTTTTTGTATATTTTATGTTATTTGCAGCTAAGAATTCTTCCTAATTTTTTAAAGAAATTTCAAATTATTCAAAAACTTTTTTACCCAAACTTTTTTTGAAGCATTTATTATTATTATTATTTATTTTAATTATATTTTTTTGATTCAGCAATATTTAACTTGGAATTTTCAGAGATAAGTTTTGAAAAATCATAAAATAAATAACAAAAATAGAGAATTTTTAAAAATTTTAAATTATTGCAATCTTTATAAAAACTAACAAAACAACAATCGTTTTATTGCACAAATTTTTGCACTAAAAATTATTACTCATAAAATATGCAGTGAAAAAATTATTAATATACATAAATTTTTTTATTATTATTATAATAATTTTCCATAATGTGTGACCAGAGTCTCAATTCAGTTAAGATAATGTAAATTATAAATTTTAAAGAAATATCAGAACCTTTTAAAGAAAATATTTTAAAATAATGAAAATTATGAATTGAAAAATTATGCAGTAATAAGATAAATAAGATCAGACAAGTATTTAGATCAGTAAATATAATACAGAAAAATTATGATGCATGAATTCCTATTAAAATTTCAATATCTGATATCACTTTTTAAATGTTCAAATATTATGTCAAAATGAAATTCTTGATATAAATTTAGGTTCAAACAAATTTTTCTTAAGAATAAATTTTAATTTTCTTTATCAAATTTTTAGATAAATTATGATTTAAAACACATAATATCATCCAAAATTACCCAAACATAAAGTATAAATTTTATAAAATTAGCTTTTTATGCAAATTTTAATGAACAAAACAGAAATTTAGAAAATTTATAGAAAAATGTTATCTATACGCATTAACTTTATCTTTGAACTAAAGTTAAAGTTTGATAAAAAAAAATACTGGTGAAGGAAATAGGTTTGCCTTCAAAAATATTGAACTTGATTGTTAAATATTGATATTTAAAATTTTATATCATTATAGCTCTGAATAGCTGTCATCATAATAGCTTTGAAAACACGTAAGCAAAGTTTATTACAAATATCTTATATATACATGGAGTCGAAAATCAACTATTGAACATATGTGAAAAGGAAGAACAATTTTAAAATGCTAATAAATAAATTTTAAAATACTTTAAAGCGCTTATAAAAATGATGAAATCATTATATAACACTTAATGCAGTAGAATTAAACAATAAGTTCAATTTTAATTCATTCAAAATTTCATACAAACAATTTTTTTTCTCTTCCTTTTCCTTTTATTTCCTCTCTCTGTATAACCAACTTAAATACATTTTTAAATTTGCTAAAATATCTTGTAAATATCTTTCTGAAACTTTAAGCTATTCCAATTTTGTCTTTTTCATACATACACTAATAATTCATACATATACAGGGCAAATAAAATTAAGTTGATATAATAGATATTATGAACTGCAAATGAAATTTAAAAAGAAAAAAAAGTAACAAAAGTTTTGTTTTGGTTGTTGTCATGTGCCAGCTAGTCTGGCAATATGAGGTGCGCTGCTCCACTTTTTCAACTGAACCCTATTTTGGTGTGGAGTCCGACTTCTTCGGTACACACATGCCATAGGTACCCGTTTATAGGGTAGACAAACATCCACACCTCATTCATACCAGGAAAGGACAACAAATGCTTTATTGCTGAATTTGTATACCAAAAAAATCTGTTCAATTGAAATATTTTAAAGCTAAGAGCATACATTTTTTCCAACAAATCTCTATTTAAACATGATGTTAATCTAGTGTTTTTATTTTCATAAATACTTTTATCTATGCGTAAATAATCATGGAACTTTGCTATCAACATGAATTCTCTACTGCATGTGCATAGAAAAACTATATTTGTACTGAAAACCTATACACAATTGGAGCTTGAACACTCTACATTAAATGAATACGTACTTGCTTCATAGTATGAGCATGATTATTTTAATTTCATGATTTTCAATGTTTTTAGCATTTGCTGATAAAGAAATATTCAGTCCTTCAGAATTAATTCAACTGTCAACATAATGAATAAATCAGAAGTTAATCTAAAAACAAAAAGAAAATTTGAAATAAAACCATAACTTTTTGTCCTTTTTTCCTCCCTGATAGGCATATTCTACATTAGATCCAAAAAGTGTTCTTAATCTCTCTAGTTCTTTAATTGCCTTTGATTTTTATGGTAATGTTTTTAAGTATTAAATGTTTTAAAAATTAGCTTTAGCTATTAAATGTTTTAAAATCGATAAATATGCCCTAATATTTTCATTTTCTCTAATTTTTTACATAGACGTAAAAATTGAAAAATTTTCAGTTTATGAAATATTTATGAAATATATGCTTTAAGAATAAATCCTAAGCAAAGTCTTCACTCATTTTAAATCTTTATGGAAAAAGATAAAGGAAAATCTTTATAAAGTTTCTTCAGATTTTAAATTTATCTGCCAGGACAAATTTTCCTAAGACCAAATCATTAATAGTGCACATACCAATCACATTTTTAGAAAAAATACTATTTATACGCAGTTACATAGACCTCACAGTGTAAATCGCAAAGATTAATTTTTAGTTTGATACACAATAGGTTACACTTTTATATTATAAAATGTATATTTCTTACAAAAAGTAAAAATGTTTGTTATAAAGATTTTATATCTTGTTTGCAATGTATTCGATTTCCAAATGTATTCAAATATAAAATATTTAATAACTGAGATTAAAAACTTCATTGAACACTTTAGTTAATTGTGAATTAAGATCAAAAATATTGAGATATACTTATCATTGATGGTTTTCACTGTTTCAATGACTTGTGTTTGTACAAATTCAATTCTTGATTGATCAGGACATTCTTTTCTGTATAAAAGGTTCATCTTCTAAATGAAATAAAAATAGTAATGCAATACAATTTATTTTCACAATATAAAACAAAAATAAACATTAAATGTTGAAAAATACTTCACATGAATTATATTAAAATGTATATCTGAATCAAGAAAACTGATTGCAATAAATGAATTACTTGAATACAAATTTCAGGAATCTTACTGCTTGAATTATTCTGCTTGAAAACATATCCTTTAATCATTTTCTTTTCAAATTTGGGGAGTTCTTCTTCCTTTTTCTTGAATATCTCTATCAATTTATGTAATTCCATGTCTGACCTTTTCATTATTAAAACTTGTTCTTCTGTAGTCAAGGTAACACAAACTTCAGATTTTCCCTCAATAATACTGCTGCAAAGCTCTTCAACAGCTTCACTGCTTAGTGCCTCTACGTGTTTCATGCATTCCCCTGATATACGAAGGAAATAAAGAAATTTTTAAACAAATGATACAAATATTTTAAGAATGAAAAATAACTTCAATGTTTTAATTTAAAAAAGTAATAAATTTCATAATATATTTTGAAATAGATTAGTTTGAAATGCATATTTTAAGTTTAAGAATGCAGTGTATCACTTTGTACTTTTTGATGGATTAAATTTTGAAGTTTGTGTGTATGTGAAATAGCTTTAACCGAAGCAAAATTAGCAGCACATTTTTTTCATATAAATTAAGAATTCTATTTGTTAATATTAAAGAACTGAAACATATTTAAGTTAAAGCATGTAGCCGATTCTAAAAGTTGGGGGATGATTATGAAATAAAAAAAGATAAAAGATAATGAAATAAAAAAATATCTAGCTAATTTTGATTGGATTTATCTAATATTTTAATAATATTGACTTAAGTAGTGATATTCATAAAATCTCTGAATTTTTTTTGAACTGAAATTTTATATCAGCATATTTTTTATAATATATATTATATCAGCATATCTAAGCTTACATATAAATCCACTAGCAAAAGAGTTCTTACTTTAAGCAACCTATCAAGTAAATGCAAACTCAGAAAATAATATTCTAAAAAAAATCTCACCAAGAGCTGATCTTTATTTTGGCAGTTATGGTTCAGTTGAAGAATATTCACTATGAGATGATCTTTTCTTTGACCTTGTTTGCAGTACTCTTAATTCAGATGGGCCTGCAGTAGTTGGTGCAGATGGATTTATATCACTTAAGTATTTTCAATCATCAATTAAAATTTCTCAAAGCTGCTTAAATTTTTCTGTGAAGCACATTATGCTCGTTTCTTCTTGTTCAGCAAGTTCTACTTGTTTTTCAGTTAATCGCATTTCCTCTAATAAGAAATATAATTCTCTTTAACTTAAGTACTCATGTTAATAAGAAAGACTACATCCCAGAACATCTTAGACAACTGACCTTGGAAAACCTAAGCCACATTCCTAACAATGCCATCAAAATCTTCACTGACGGTAGTAAAATTGATATTCTAGCAGGTAGTGGCATATATATTGAAACCCCTCACACCAATTTGACTCTTTCTCATCGTAATCCCAATCACTGCTCTGTCTTCAGAAGTGAATTGATTGCAATAGACCTGGGACTAGAAGCTATTCTTTCTGAAGAGGATTATGGTGACCTATGGATCTTGTCTGACAGCTGTAGTTCTCTCCACCATCTTAGTAATTGGCTTCTTGTAGGCGACAAGATCAGCAACTCTATCCTGCTTAAATTAAAACTCATTTCACTTAATCATGATGTTCACTTGCAATGGATACCTTCACATGTGAATCTCCACGGGAATGAAATGGCCGATGATCTTGCTAAGGAGGGTTGCAGGATTTCAAATACTCCCTCTTCCACACTTACTTTTCTGGAGTTATACTCCCGGGAAAAATCAAAAATCTCGGAGGAGTAGAAAACACCCCCCACCCATAATTGGTACAAGGGATCAAAACCGGATTTGTCCCTTGACCTCCCGTGTGACAGACGTACCCAGACTGTTCTCTCAAGACTTGCTGGCGGTCATATTAAGTGCCTCACTTTCAACGAGGGCAGGAAAACTTTCGTCACCTGCACCAAGTGCCAAAATCATCAGGCTTCTCCTGAGCATCTTTTGAATTGCATGGGTCACTCTAGGGAGGATCTCTTTAGCAATCCTCTTTTAGTCTTCGACTTCCTTACAGTCAACGAACTCGTGGATCTAGTCTGACTCCATCAGACATAGAGGATAAGCAACAACAACAACAGAAATATAATAAAACTTTATTTAAAATATCTCGTTAAAAATTGGCTTTATATGCAAATAATTAGATTTATTGCAAAAATTGGATTTATATGCAACAATTTCATTCTTTTGGATTTATCTCCAAAACAATGAAATTGTATTTTTAAAACACACACTCTGATAAACAAATTAGCTGAATAAAACTAAAAAATATCATTAGGAAAGAATATATAAAAAAAATTCAATGTTATCAGTTATATTCACCAAATAATAGTTTAGTACTAAAATTTTCAAAAAAATTTAATGAAATTTAATATTTTTCATTACAATTCTCTTAATAGAAAAAATAGCATAACATTTTTCATTAATTAAACATACATATTTCACTTTTTAAACCAAATAGAAAATTATGTGCCATCACTTGCTTTGTCTAAAAATTGAAACTAAAATTCATTAAAGTATTACTGCATTTACTTTAAACACAGCCATAATTTATTGTTTAAAGAATACAATAAAATTTTTGGTATTCTTTAAATTAAAAATTACAGTAAAAATTATTTTATTTAAAGAGCAAAAAAAAAAAAATTAATTTTGGTTCACGTACACTGTAACAGATGAAAAAACACTCTAAATTTTATTTTTTAACAAAAATCAAAAATTTTTGGCAATAAACTATGGAAAAATAAGGTAACAGTTATTTATATTGTAAGAAATAACTGTCATTTTATAGTAAAGATAAATTATGATAAAATTATTTCTTAATAATTTATACACGAGTACTTCCACAGTATTTTATATTTAATTTATTAATAATAAATTTTTAGAAACTTTGTTATGAAGAATAAATTAAGTGAAACATCTTAATTTACTTGCCATATAAACAATTGTACTCTGATAATTTCAGTTAAGTAAACTTTTTGTTTAAATAAATGAAGATGAGCAATTTGATTATTTTGTGAATTTTAAAGAAAGGACAGTAAACATTAAATCACAATATTTGATTTAAAAGTTATCTGAAATTATTTTTTTAATTCTCTTACTATATAATTCTTCAGATTCTATCTTTCTCAAGAGTTAAATTTTATTGCATTTTAGTCATCATATTTTCCATGTCATGATTTTGATCCAGAAGTATTCTGTCTTTGTCTTCTATCTAAAAACAAATAACAAAAAGAATTAAAGAAATTTATGATGATCAAAGTATGAAAATTCATCCTTACAATTAAAATAAAATTTAAAAAGAATATTCATACCCTATGAAAATTAGTATAAATTTTTTGGATAATGTATTCACAGCTATTATTGGAAAACAATTTTAATTTGATATTATATTGATACAAATTATTGTATTTTTCCTTCTTATTCTTCTTTATTTTCAGTTTTTAAATTCTATTTTAAATGCATTGAAGAAAAAATTCTCTAATTGCATTGAAACAGAACTAGCATAATTATATAACTGATGTATAAAATTAAAATAAATCCAATGCAAAGCGTATTCACTATTACTGAAGAATAGCTTGAATTCTTTGATTCCATGTTCATATTCATATATTAAAATTTCCTTCATAGGTCAATTTTTTTAAAGATGCTGATAATTGTGGATTCAATATAGATATTTAAAAAATAAAGGCTAGATAAATGAATTTTTAAATTTTAATTTACTTTCAAGAAGTTGCACATACTAAAATAATTTACAAAAATGGTTTATAAATTTAAATTCATTTTTAAATTAATCATTTGCTTTAAGCTTGGAAAATTGTTGTTTTAAGACAAACCATATTCTTAAAAGTAATATCAATATGTACATTACAAACTTATTCAATTTATTTTGAAAGCTAAGATATGCATATGCCAATTGAAAAAATTAGAAGTATTTGATAAAGAGCAGTTTAAAATTGAAGTAGTTAACTAAAACTATAAAATAGATTAAACTTTTAATTATTCAGTACCCTAAAATTTGCTGAGTTGGTTTATTACTTTTATATAAATATAACTGACATATTTCCCAGACACCAGCAAATGACTAAATTGATCTTAATTAATTACATTACTGATACTTTCGATTCTTTGAAAGCAATTATCAATAATTCACTAAGTCAACATCAATGTAATTTTTTACCATCGAATTATTGCTTATGCTGAACTTGATTCAAATGATTGTTAAACCACTTTCAAATAGCAGTTTTGTAATTTCATAATAAAATAAGAATCTACTTTATCTTTGATATAATAAAAGGCTTTAATAACATTCATTATCTAACATATGGTTGTAATGATTTAAAGTTTTCAATGAAACAAACAACTTAAATATGAAACAACATTTAAAATAAAATGAAACAACAATTAAAATAGATACAATTTAGTTTTATAAGGCAATTAATATATAATACTTATTATTTTAATAATACAATTTTAAATAATAAGGCAATTTTAAATATTACCATTGATAATAAAAAATTTATGATTTAAAATAATTTTTTTGCACAAAATGTTTTATCCATCTATTAATAGTTTTCCTTATATCTAGTATTTCAAAAACTAAGATAGGAGAATTTTTTTTATTTCACTGTAAATAAAAAAGTGAAATGTATTATTTTAGGTTACAAAATTAATTTTTTAAAAAATTCTTTTATTAGTTATTAGCAATTTTTTTAATAGAATTCTAAAAGTTGCCAGAATCTGTAAAAATAAATTTTAAAACTATCTAAGAAATTTACCCAATTAGAGTATCTAAGGAATTTATCTAAGAATTCAACCTACATATAATTTAATTAAGATGTTGAAACAATAAGCATGAAAGTTGGAATTATTTGACATTTAAGATGAGCAATTTTAAATAACAGTCATCTTACATTTTTATACTAGTATAGAACAGTGAATGTGATAGTATCATACCTGCCAACTTTCAGAAAAATATTTCAGTAAAACTTTTCAGTTTTAATCCGTGTGACTAAAGAAAAAAATTATACCTCTACCATTTCTTTTCCCCATCTATAGTTTTTCAAGCTGGAGGCTACCTCCCTCCCCCCCACGATAGAAAATGGGTTCGACATGTGCATTTTCGGAGCCTCTGCGACCACACAGTCCGAGAAGTTATTTCTCTATTCCCACAAATGGGTTGAATGGGGTGCTAATTTCCGCTTCTCATCATGTGGCTAACGAGAAAAGATAGCCATTATGTGCTAAGATATAAATTTTTTTTTCTTTTTAAACTTTGCCCAGAAGAATTGAAACGCGTAAAATAATTCATGCTATCAGTAAAAGCGTAAAACCAGTGGATCTTGCATAAAATTTACGCACGATGCGTAAAAGTTGGCAGGTCTGTAGTATTAACGTAAGAATTTACCTAACCTAGAAGAATCTAAATTTTAATCTAAGAATATAAGTGATAAGAAACTAAATTTCCCACAATTATAAATGGCAAAATAATGAAAAGATAAGAACTATTTCAATAAGATGCCTTAAAGACATTCTTACAAAATAATTTAAGGACTAGTTTTTAATATACTTGATGTTTAATTATGTAAATGATAAAAGCCACATGGAAGCTTTGAAACTCACTTGCAGGCTTGAAATTTTCAACTTCTCTTCAAGCATTTAATAATTGTTTTTCCAAAATATCATTGCTATGGGCTCAGTAGATAAAAGCTTCCTCTCTAAACTTTGAACTTGCTGTTCAAAATTCTACAAATGGATTTGAATTCTCGTGTTCTCCCAAAAAACATCGTTACAAATTGATTTCAAATTTTTCGAGCTATATTAGGAAATAAAAGCCATTAATTATCAAACTCAGAACATTTTTATAGGTATTTGCACATTTAATATATAGTTTACTAAATTTAAATGCTTTGTTATTAAACACCAATTTTTTCTACAAAGGAATCAGTGTTGACAATTAATTACTATACTAAAAATAGTAACTATTCATTTTCTCATTTTTAATCTTATTGTAAAGATATAACCTCTTGCTAAATATTCTTTTACAAATAAAATTAAAAATGATTTTTTTCATTAAAATAAATAAAAATATAAATGATTAATAAGCACATAAGTTATATCTACATTAAATTTGAAGTTTTCAAATTATCTACAGAGTATAAAATAAGGAAATTTATTAACTAAACTAAAAGAATTTAAAAATACTAAATGAGTATTTTCTTATTTTCAATATTAAAATAGCAAAGTGTTTCAATTGCATTCAAAAAATTTTTGGTTGAATAAAAAATAGAGTGTGAAAAAATCTTTTATACTTAAATTCACACACTAAAATTAATACAGAAAAAACATTAAATTAAAACCAATTTTAAAAAATTTTAATTGACAAATATTATTGAAATCACCATTATGATCATCAAAGAAAAAATTTACCTTTATTATTATAAACTTTAATTTAAACAACCAATCTAAATTATGAGAAAAAAATTCTATATGCTATGTAGAAATATGATGAATACTCTTGACAAATCAATGAAAAGTATTAATAAAAATGGAATAGCATTTAAACCACAGTACAAATTTAATATTTGTACATTATCAAAATATTGGAAATATCTAAATGATTAATGTTATACTTCTAGGCTAAAATGAACTCTATTCATTAATGTGAAATGTGTGCTCAAAGCTACACATGATACATCAACAGTTTTTCATTTAATAATATATTTTAATGATAACAAAGACTAATGGACAAATTAAGGAATAAATATTTAACACATTTCAAGTTCCATTTAGATGAAACTGTCAAAATGAATTTTTTAAAAAATCCAATTACATTATTATAACAAACCCACAGATACTTATGAAAATTATTTTGTTTGAAATAATTTTTTTTCAAACAAGGGGTAAAATGATGGCATGGAAGTAAAAAAATTTTAATATTTCGAAAAATAAACAGAATAATGAAATGTGTTCACATAAGTTGAATTCTATATTGTGCTTTCTTTACTTATGAACACATAAAACTTTGAACAAAAAGCTACCATATACAACAAAATTGCAAATTTACAAATTCAACAAATCATAAATTTGAAAAGCAATTTCATTCTACTTCACAATGTATGAATTTGTTAATGAAATTTAGAAAAAATAATCTTTTTGTTTCTGTTAAATTATAAATTTACTTGTATTTTATTCATTCATGACATTTTAGTATTTTATACAAATATAAGAGATATTTTCTAAATTTTCCAAAATATTATGTTAAAGGCAAAATAAATTATAAAATCTTAGTAAAAGATAAACAAAATACTATGCCACTTATGCCTGTGAGTCAATTCTTTTATGAAAGTATTCCTGCGTATCTGCTGATCAGCAAGAAATTCAATCAAATTGGTATCGGCAATATATTCTAGTACATGAATCTATGATAATGAAAATTTGTTTAATGCAATTTGGAAACAAAAAAAAATTAATAAAATGACAATTCAAATCTATAAATTAAAATGCATATTAATAGTTTCTCATTTCTTAATAATTTGTCAGTAAATAAATGGCAATATGTCAACAAAACTGAAAAATGTTTGCTTTTTTTTTAAACACTGGAAAAAAATACTGACTTTCCCTATCTGATCTTGATAAGAATTTTAAAATTTCTCTTTCAAAGATATATTGCTCATATATAGCAACTTATAATAAATATAAAGCAAATTAACCAGTTTGTTACCTATTGAGTTATTTAATTTAGTAAATTTCTCAAAAACTGCTTGGAATAAAAAATATGCGAAATAGACGTAAAAACTTATTTTAAATAAGAAGATCAAATAAGATTTAAAGAACTTTTTCAAGAAATTAAATTTGATTTAATGATATATTGATTAATATGTATGGATTATTTTTTGTATCTTATAACATAAAGTTTTTATAAATTGCCAGCAAATTAAAATAAACCTATGTTCCAAAAAGTTATTCAAAATTTTTCTACATATTTATCAGATTTAAAATAGGAATATAATTTGAAAACAATCCAACTTCAAGTAGCTAATTTGCAATTAATTATTCATATAAAAATAAGAAGTTATGTTTTAATATTAAGAAATCGTTAGAGTAGAAAAGATCAACATGATTAAAGTAACATTCTTTGTATTTTAGTTTTCAGAAAATATTTAGTTTCTTAGCTTACTGAGAAATTGAGAAAATATGGACCAAAACTGTAAGCAAAACATGTAAGAATTTCAGACACAGACACAGCAAAAAAATGCAAAAGCCATTTTGAAATTTGTAAAAGACTAACTTCAAAATTGAATGTATCTTACTGAATTTTCCAAAATATTATTTTAATTTATAAGTTCCTTATAAAATTTTTTATCATTATCAATTAATAAATAATAAATTTATTAACTATTTGAAATTATAATACATATAAAATCAAATTTTCTTTTAAATTATTTAAGTGATTCAAGTACAAACAGTACTATTTTTCTCATTAGTCATTATAATTTGCTTTTATCAGTTTTCTATAAGTAAATATACAAGTAGTATTAAATTTTTAATTAAAAAAAACTACTGAATTCAGAATGATAAAATTATTGATAATATACTTCATGTAAGCATGCCACTTCCTTGATCTTTGGGTCTCTGAACAGCTTCTTGATACAAGTTGCCTTGTCCACTCCTCAGATTTAAGACTGAAGCAGGATGAGCTATCATCCCTTCTTGAGTCATTTCAGCATACCTCATCACATGCTGCAAGAAACAAATGGTAAAATATGAACACAACACATTTATATGTTGTTTGAAATCCATACAGAAATACAATAAATCAAAGCACCTTTTCTATTGTCAGATTTTGACATTTCTCAACCTTTAATTTTTTTAAAAAAAAAAGGCAAAGCTGAACTAACTAGAAAGATTAATACATTTTTATAAAAAAAATATTCATTTAACTGAATTATAAAATATACTATTTTATACAAGAATTAAAAAATGTCAACATTCTGCAAGTAATGGAAAGTTCTAAAAAAATTATCCATAAATACATTAGTTTTTTTTTTTGTGAGGATATTAAAGTATCACTTTACTATTTTTTTTTTTTAACTTTTGTACATTTATTCTAGCAGGAGATGTCTGATCTAAATTTTATATTTCAAACTGAAAATTTTTCAGACATCAAATAAAATCTTGAAAACTAGCTCTAAAGTAAAAACAAAAGATGAAAATTGTTACATTCAACAGGTGACACTTCATAGAAGAGATATCTAATCAAGAAAAATGTAACAAACTATATATTACAATATTTACTAATATTAATAGAGCAAATTGTGAATCTAAAATAAGAGATAATTAAAAACTAATGGATTTGGAATAGTATATGTTTATGGAATTCTTATTTATTGGCTAAGGCTTTTACTGTAGAAAAGGTGAAATTTACTCAACAAGATGTAAAATATTCCTTTCAGTTCTGACTAGATGATTTTTTTTTTTTTGCTACATTTTAACTACTTTTGAGCAAGATTTGAAGCACAAAGTCTACATAGTTATTATGTATAAATATTTGGTAATTGAATCAAACACGTGTAATTGTTGTCAACTTTAAATAACATACATTCCTACACCAGAGATATAAGTAACTATAGCATCAAATTTTGTATTTTTGATTGTCTATATTTACTTTTGCACACAGGGTTTAATTCAATCTAGATATTATAGGTCAGGGGTGCACAACCTTTTCAGAATGAGGGGCCAAAATATGAAAAATGATCATGTCGAGGGCCAAAGCAGTACATAAATGTTAAAACATGTTATAAACGTGAAAACACTTTTTTGTGGCAATATGCATGAATTATAATTGTTAATTTACTTATTTACTGATGCAAACATCATACAATAAAGTAATAAAACACAAACATTATAGATATGCTTAAAATACTTTATTTCCAGAAAAAAACTTTAAATTGAATAACGGGAGAAAACTTTTTGGTAATTATACAAAGAACACAATTTAAATTTTGAAAAAAAAATAGTAAAATTTAATGTGATGGCTATGACTGAATATTTGAAGTTATTGATTTTATGTTGGGCTTAAGATTCGTTGTGGCAATACTAAAACAGAAGAAAGGTTCTCATCTGCTATTCTGTTTCTTATTTTTGATTTGTTTAAATTCATTAAAGAAAAAGTTTGCTGACAAATGTAAAATATTTATTCTGATGTAGAATCGATTTCCTATCAGATTTTTTCTTTTGTTTATTTGAAAGAGTCTCATTTCTTTTTAAATAAGTCTTATTTTATTAACAACATTCGCTGGCCAACTTTAAAGGCGACGCGGGCCAATTTTCACCCACGGGCAATAGGTTGTGCATCCCTGTTATAGGTCAAAGCAGATTCTGAACCACATCCTGATCAACAAACAAGTATCAAATCCATAAGCAGATGAATTCAAACCCACAATACTTACCTATAAATTTAATAAACATTTTTGGGAGGGATGCCAGAGAATCTATTGGAGTCAGGTATTTTATTTGGGCTTTACATTGATGAATATAGCCCATTATCATAAATTTTCTTTGAAAAGATATATTAAAGCAAACTTATGTTACATTTTTTCTTCAATTAACAAAATTTAAAAATTTTCAGCTCCAAATTTATCATCAAACAAAAATTAAAATACAAGACATTTTCGTACCTCAAACCACAAACTAGACAGTTTTTAAAATAATTCAATTAAATTGTTAAATTAAATTAGTTCAATTCAATTCAATAATATAAATTTTGATACTTGTAAACCACTATTTTTATAATGCTAGTTTCTTTTAATAAAAGATATTAATTTTTGAGTTTATTTACTGTTTAATACATCTTTTATATAAAAAAAAAACAGATCTGTTACTTTACAGTAACACTTTTATACTAGAGTAAAACTGTGTCATCCTGCATGTAATGAAATAAAATATATTAAAAGTATTCATTTTGTATATGACAACATTTATAGTCAAAAAATAAATCAAATATATAAAATAAATTGACAAAGTTGTTAAATTCCAAGAGAAAATTGCATGTGACTACATGTCTATAAAATAAATTTTAAAAAAGATAAATCTGCACAGTAAAAAATTTATGGATTGCACAGGTGAATCCAAGAATTTTTATTGTATGTAATAAGTTAAAATTTGTCACAAAATGCATAGTTGTGTAGAATAGATATTGTTGGTTATTTTTTAAATATATTTTACAGAAAAAATTCTATCAACTGAAATACTCAGGAATAATTTAAAAAACTTAATTTCTTTAAATTCATTTTATCATAATATCAAACAATTTAATAAAATTTGAGTTAATTGTATAAATTCTAAACACTAATTGGAAATTAAACTCAAAAACTTAAATTCAAAGTAAAAGCTGACCATTTATCTGAACTCTTGGTGCAGATGTTAACAAAAATTCAGTGAAAGATGCTTCAATTGATTTTTACACTCACAGACAATAAAATACAATTTTTAGAATTTTGAAAATATTTCTTTAAATTTAAGATTTCCACATTATTGCTTTGAAATTTTGAAATTATAAAGATTTACTTTTAAAGCATTCAACTGAGAAAAATCTCTCTTTAAGATAGAAATTTGATTCTCTTGCACAAAGCCACTCATAAGAACTAATACATTCAGCATTTCTTTCTGCACTTGCTTTCTTAAATCTGCTACGGCGTTCATTGAAAAACAATTCTCATCTAATAGATTCGTGTAATGGATTTCGTTCGTCGTGGGAAAGCAGTCAACTCTCGATATAGTTGGCAGATCGAACAAGTTTTCAAATTTACGTTCGGAATGTTTCGCGTACTTCGCCCAGCAATTCTTCTTCACGCTCCAGCGACTTGATTATTGTTTGATGGACACGATTCCACAGTTCGAAAGAATAATCGAATAAAACTTTTTCTTTAAATAAAACGATTTAATAAGAATTAGCAAATATAACAAATAAAAAACTCATAATCAAATTCACTTACAACCTCTCCTCTCGGTTACATTCATTCCATAGTGAAACTGCTTACTAAACAAATCTGGCATTATTTGTGGTTTCGGTTGCAGTTAAAATCAAACTTAAATGATCGCTTTTGGGTTTTTCGATTCACTTCAAACTGTAACTCAAATTAATTATAATCCAAAGCGATGATGCTCTCAGACAACTCTAGCAGATCGAGTATTCACAGAATCAGTTTTTCTGACATCATCAGTTTGGTTTTCTCCAGTATGATTTTTGCTATAACATAATAATGCTATCACTATATCCAGTTCAATAGCGCAGAGTTTTTGGAACGACCTTATAAAGACACCTTTTTTATTCTTTATTTTAGTTAGAAGAACAAGCCCATTTTTACTGAGATAAGTTTCTAAAGTTCTAGCCTTTGGGCCATTTAACTCTCTTTATATTAACACTCCACACCTGCACAATATTGCCTGCTTTAGGAACAGGGAAATTATTTTTCTTTTAAATTTTCACATAATTTTCCCAAATATTTAACTCGAAATATAAAACGTAGATCCTTAGAAATTTGTAATCGATACGTTAAATGCTTTCTAAAAAATTTTCCACGTACGTGGCCGATTTGATCAAGGTCAGACACTACGTTGCTTTTGTTTTCTTGCAAAAATATTGATGGTGTAATAGGATACAAGTCATTTATATCGATAGAAATATGGGTAATTTGTCTGGAGTTGAGGACTTTCACCAACTACACAGAATAGTGGTAATTTCCTCATAATTTAGTGAAATTCTTCCAAAACATTTTCTTAAAATCTGTTTTATTAGTCCCACTAAGTACTATCAAAAACCACTTCAGCAAGGAGTTGCAGGTGATATAAACTTTCTAGTGATGCGAGCGATTTCGCATTTCTATTTCTCTAGATCAACATATTTACAACGAAATTAGTTCCATTATCCGAGTAGATAATCGAAGGTCGCCCACGTCATGATATGAATATTCTTAGAGCCAACATTAATTTGTCGGTAGATACAGCAGTCAAAAGCTCCAAATGAACTGCTCGGTAAATATCACATGTTATTAGGAGTATCCACACCTTCTGATTTTCTTTAAGGTACAAAGGACCAGAAACACCTACTCCAACTACATGAAATAAAACCTTCCTTCACTGGATCTGCAGGTAATGGTCTCTCTGGAATAT
Source organism: Latrodectus hesperus (assembly GCA_037975125.1). Lineage (NCBI taxonomy): Eukaryota > Metazoa > Arthropoda > Arachnida > Araneae > Theridiidae > Latrodectus > Latrodectus hesperus. Next base: position 50,322 of record JAJQOW010001153.1, read on the forward strand.
TTGTTGGTCTCTAATTAAATCTTCGGCATACAGCACATGTCTTAGTGGCTTTCTTTATTTTTCGTCTCTGTTCTTCAAAATTCTATAGTTATTATATATTTTTTAATTCGTAAATTATTAGACTTTTTTCCACATTATGGTTTGAAGGTAAAAGTAGTGGAAGACTAAAATTTTCTTCATAAACTCTCAAGAAAATTTTGGTTTTTACCCTTAGGAGTCCTTCTGTATCCATTATAGTTTTTAAAGATTTCATTTTCTTGTCATTTACTATAAAGATACCAATATACTGTCTCAACATCCTACAAATTCAAATAATATTTTTACCGATATTGTTAGTTTCACACCAATATTGCAGGCGAGAAACTCCAGTCTCGGAATAGACACGCTCTTTAATCGTGATCTAGGATGTAATAACTGGTAAGCAACTTCATCTCCTATTTTTGCTCTTAAGAAAATGCTGGTAGCGTAAGACAGTTCTTAGGCGTCACAAAAAACATGTAATGTCAAATTTAAATAATTTAATTGATAGATTTCTATGAATTGAAATTTCTCATAAATCTGAGAGCTGGTTTCTCCAACTGTTAAAACTTTGAAGAATGTCGTTAGGTAAATCAGTATCCCAAGAGGCTTGAATCTTCCAACAATCTTGGAGAAGGCTTTTCGGTATGAGAATTACTGGGCACGTGAACCCTATGGGGTCAAAAATCTTATGAGCCAAGGATAAGATCTTCCGCTTAGTAATGCTTTTGTCATCAGTGCTTATACCGTTAAAATCGCATAATAAAGTATCTTTATCAAAGTTCCATGAAAGGCCTATAACAGAAATGTTAGAGTTCTCAGAATCAGAAATCTGTAAATTTTGCTCGAAATCATTCTTTTAAGAATATTTACTATCTATTCAATCACGCAAATCAAATTTCGCAGACGCTATTAGTTTCTGAGACTCTGAACGGAAATATTCCAGCTATGTGACTGAATCAACGCTTCAACAACTATCCACATACATTGTTTTAGTTTTTTAGCAAAGTCCTTCAAGTCTTCGGGCACGTTTTCCAAACGGTGGTTCAGAAAAGCAGCAAGCAGAAAAGGGCTGCATGAAACACCGAAAACATCGCGACAATCCATGTAAGTAACGAATTGGTGAGGGTCGCCATATCTACACCATAAAAACTTTAAAAATTCCCTATTATTTTCATGTAGGCTGATTACAAAAAATACTTTGCGAATATCCACCATTACCCCGATTTTACCCCATCTGAAACGATTTAAAATTGAAGGTATTAGCTCTATCATATTTGGTCCCTTTTTGGAGAATTACGAGTTTTGGCCGACCCATCAAACAGAGGAAGAATTTTGGTTGTTGAGTTTTCATATTATGACTGGCCTCTGATGCAAGTAAATTCCCGCGGTATCCGCAAAACTTGCACATTTGGATCGGAGTTAATTTGTTTAATAATGACCTCCTTTTCCCACTCATCAAATATATCCTGATAGACTTTTAACTTATTATTAGAATTAAGTGATTTCACGGTATTACTAAGCCTTTTTTGCTAGTTTTTCGAGATCAGACAATGGCAAACGACTCTCCAACCAGAGTAAACATACCTGACACCAACCGTTTTGATCTGTGGTTATTGCTTCTTGAAAATGTTTTAAAACAATTTTTTGTGTTTCTGTTCGTTTTTCCCTTGTTTCGTGGATTCCCAAGGAATCTAACTATCAGAGATCCGATATTTTAGCATAATCTACGTGTAAAGTCAATGGTAATGCAAAGTTATTCAATGTGCTTTCTAGTACAGGTTTTCTCATAACCGCCTAACCTAAACGTGTGCTTAGAGCCATTAACCTTTCTAATAAATGCTCTACATCCGCCGTGAGCAATTTACCGATTTGATTTGCAAAAGTGGAGCAGCGCACCCCATAATGCCAGCCTAATAGGGATGTTCCTCTTTGCCTTTCTACAAGCTGCTCATGGACAAAGTCTGACGTAACAATTAACTTCTAAACAGGAAATGAAACTCTGAAATGCTTGGATTTTGTCTCTTTCATTGAGCAGACCACCTGAGATTGTTCATCTTTGAATAAAGTAACCACCAAGAAATATCTCCATCCTAGCAAGAAGAATTTGCTAGGGATGAAAACTATTCTGTAATTATTTGATAAGATTAGTACATGACAAGGCATATGGAATTATCTTCGGGATTTAATATGAAAGAGCAATGCAGGATGAACATAATTAAAGGACAAGGAAAATAATTGAACGAGGAGTTAATAATTGTCATAAAATATACATATTTGCAGGAGAATTCTCTGGAATCGCCTTTCAATGAGACAGCGTATTTGTCTACCCGTTTATAGAATCGTAAACGTCTGAATCTCAGTTCAACAGGTCTTAGGTTCAACTCCCCTATCTTTAAAGTGCTCTAAAATCCACTTCAAACCTGTTTTATATCTGGATGTGTCCGAATGTGTGAAAAGTAGAATCGGAAATCATAATTTGCGTATTATAAGATATTAGGCATTGATTAATAATAAATTCTGCATTTGCTGCATGTGTTGGAAAATATTTCCTGAAAGAATATTTTATAAATAGAATGATTCCTTGAAGTTCGAATTCTAAAAGAAGCAAGATGATTTAAAAGCATGATAATTTGTAATCATGAATCACTACAATAACGAAGAATGTTATTGCTCAAAATATTCTAGATCTCCCTTCAACTAATTTGTCGGCATTTTACATCAAATTAAAAGCACATTTGCAGAGTTAATTAAAAGTTATCTTTATTTCTCCTCATTTACGTTTATATATCACTTATTGTTTCTCATATTATGCGTATATATATATATATATATATATATATATATATGTGTGTGTGTGTGTGTGTGTGTGTGTGTGTGTGTGAGATATGGCGTACCTGATGACGCACTTCAACATCATGACATCATCAAGTGCTTGCTGCTTCAACAGCGATCCTGGTGTCAATGATTAAAAAAGGAACGATAGTTGATAACAGACGACGCTCCAACTAAGACGTGAGTAGTAATAGCAGGTTTATGGCGAATACAATAGAAGGGGGCGTGTCACCTGTCAATCAAAAGGGTGTGTGTTTTCGTGACGTCACGTGGTAGCTTGTGTAAGAACACGAGGCTATTTTTAGGAGTTGAGTTGAGTTGTTGGGTTTCTGCTGCTATCAATAACTATTTTCGATTCTGTGAGTGGGTAAACGGCGCCACTATTTTACTTACCTCGTGGTAACTAATTAGATTTGAGTTGAGTTGTTTGGATTTCTGCTGCTATCAAAAACTATTTTCGGTTTTCTGAGCGGGTAAACGGCGTTAATCAATTATTTCCCTCGTGGTAACTCATTTCAGTTGAGTTGAGTTGTTGGGTTTCTGCTGCTATCAATAACTATTTTCGGTTTTCTGAGCGGGTAAACGGCGTTAATCAATTATTTCCCTCGTGGTAACTCATTTGAGTTGAGTTGAGTTGTTGGGTTTCTGCTGCTATCAATAACTATTTTCGGTTTTCTGAGCGGGTAAACGGCGTAATCAATTATTTACCTCGTGGTAACTCATTCGAGTTGAGTTAAGTTGTTGCTTTTACAAAAATTGTTTGTTTTGAGTTTTTAAAGTAATATAGCAACTACTTGAATGGCAACGGTGATATATTTACATGAGCTACACGTTTTTTGCTGTACTATATCGTGATCAGTCTTGCTATTTTCAACTGTTATTATTATGGAGTCCAATCAGAGATTAAATAATGAAGTAAGTAAATATCTTTTTTTATTTTTAGATTAATTTAAATATATATTTATTTGTATAATAATTTGTTATTTTGTAATATTATAATTTATTAACTTTTTTTTACATATTGTTACGATTCAGTTGCCTGCTTTTCCTTCACCACGTGGTGGATTACTTAATGCTAAGTTTAAGTCTTTTATTTTTTTATGCATATACAGATTTTGTTCGAAGATGATGAAATTCAGTTTAACGAGGAAGATGATGAAGTAAGAAATTATTAAGAAAAAAGTTTTACTGAAATATTTTTTTTGCTGTTGTGAATGTCTTTAATAATCTTATGTGTATTCTAGCTGATTAGTGAATGCTCTCAGGCATTTGTCGAAGCATCACAATTTTTTGAAAATTTGCCGTCTCAAGTGGGGCAAGGAACAGCAGTATGTTTCGTCCTTAAATTTACAAATAAATTTTATAACTTAAATTTAGAAACCATATTTTTAATGAAAATAACATTATTTTTCTTTCTATGAAAATCAAGGTAAATGAAGGTGCTGGAACATCTACTGATGGATACTGGACTGAACTTGAAAGTGTTGAGAGTGACGATGTAAAATGAGCTTTTAAATAATAATAATAAACCCCGTTTTGTATCTTAAAAAATGAATATTTTGTTAATATAATCCTTTGCTTTTTACTAGTTGGAATCTGCTATTCGAATTTATGAGAAAAGTCGGCGACCAAATAAAAAATTCAAAAGTGAAGAAATAATATATCAAGTTATGGTAGATCCAGATCAACTCCCTGAACAAGCTAGAAAAGCCAAACTTACAGACGTTGTTCACATTGTGCAAAAAATGATTCTGATAATTCTTCAAAGCATCACTGTAAATTTGGAGCCCACAGATTTGATTCGATTGTTAATATTTTCTGATTTACTCGATAAACCAATATCTACTCACTTACTGTCGGTAGCAGATGTTACTGTTGAGAGGATTTTGGCTGTAATTATGAAGACCTTACAGTCGAAAGATGAAATTAGATTGGATGAAGGCTTCAGTATTGAAGTCATTACAATTAAAAGACCAGTGGGATCAGGAAAAACAAATCGAAGAGTTGTAGTTCCTTCAGTAGATCGTTTAAAAAAAGATCGATTCAGTGTGTGCCCTCTGAGGAAATGGGTCTTTGTTGTGCTAAAGCCATACTTTTAGCAATTGCAACAGTGAACAAAGATCCAGATCTGAAAACATTACGCCACAGGCAATGCAATCTTTTGTTACGTAAAGCTATTGCTCTTCATGAGGACGCAAGAGTCCCTCTTGGTCCTTGTGGATATAATGAGATAGCTTTGTTTGAAAATTATCTTAAAATTCAGGTGATAGTTTTCTCTACATCAGAAATGAATCAGGTATGTACTTTTCCTATATATATATTACATTACATTTTTTTCGCATTTACAATTTTCTGCAATGCATATTTTCTTTCTTATACTTTTTAGGTTTCCTATAAAGGCCAGAAAGGAAAGGAAAGAATTTATTTATGGCTCCATGACAACCATTTCAATGTTGTTTTGTCTCCAAAAGGTTTCTTTGGATCAAATTTCTTTTGTGAAGAATGCTTCAAACCATATGATCACATTGAAAACCACAATTGCGAAACACTTTGTCATGTTTGTAGAAGTGCAACTTGTATACGTGGAGACATGAAACGATGTCCAGACTGCAAGAGGAATACTCGGTCTGTTTTATGTTTCGAAACTCATAAAAGGAATGGTCTTTGTGATAAAGTAATAATTGTTTTTCTTATAAAATTAATTTAAAAATTGCTTCACTATTTTAAAATTTATTCTACATTTTTTAATTCTTGTTTTTAACAGCTATATCAATGCTCAGAGTGCTGTCGGGTAATACTGAGAAGCGTATGTCCAATGGATTTACATCGCTGCGGAGAAAACAAATGCATAAGCTGCAAGAAGTTTGTTTCAGAAGATCATTATTGCTATTTACAATGTGTTGAGGCAAACAAACCCAATGACAAACTAATATTTTTTGACTTCGAAACAGACCAGTCGACTGGAGAGCATATTGTGAACTTTGGCATTGCCCAATATCTTGACGGGACAGAATTCCTCTTTAAAGGATATAATTGTATCCATGAATTTTGCAGTTTCCTTTTTTCTCCTCAACATAAAGGATATACTGCAATAGCACATAATATGAAGGGGTTTGACGGGCAATTTGTTCTTCGTTGGATGCTTGAGCAAGGTCAGTGCCCAAAAGTCATATCTAATGGGTCTAAAATAATGTCTATACATCTTCCTACATTAAATATAAAGATTATAGACTCACTAAATTTTTACCTATGCCTTTATCGAAACTTCCCAAGACATTTGGCTTAGAGGAATTAGCGAAAGGGTATTTTCCACATTTATTCAACAAGCCTGAGAACCAGAATTATTGTGGCCCCCTTCCAGATGTTGAATATTATTCACCGTCATCAATGTCTACAGATCTAAGAAAGAAGTTCCTAGAATGGTACGAGACCCAAAAGAATTGCATCTTTGATTTTAGAAATGAAATGTTAAAATATTGTCGGTAAGGTTTTTTTTTTCTTCTGTAGAATTATGTTTTGTTACCTTTTTTCCTGTTATAAAAAAATGTTTTTTTGTTTGTGTTTGCAGATCTGATGTTGATATTCTACCGAGCTTCACGGGTTCGTGTTGATTGAGAGTTGAATAAAGCAACCACTTAATGAACACAAGACTTTTATTCGTAAAAACTTCACTAGATAAACGAAATTCCCGCTGTAACAATCACAATTATACAGCTACAATTCGTCAGATATAACGAGAAACAGCTTCTAATCACAGGTCTCAAATACCTCAGACAGAGAACAACTAGCAGTCACAACTAATCGTCTTCACTCACTGATTGTCTTCACAAAAACTCTACTACTATTCCATGTCGGGCTGCGGTATTTATACCTGACTTGGCGGAGAAATCTACCAATTTCGCCAAGGCTCTGGAAGCTTCTAGGCTATCTCGGAAAATATTGGTCCTAGAGCTTAGGTGATGGATGTTTCCAGAAGTATCGATTTCTCGCCAAGTCGCCAAGAATCTCGCCAACCGTCGCCAAGTCGCCAAGAATATCGCCAAATGTCGCCAAGTCGCCAAATCATTAGGAAATCCGCTTTTAAACTACAACACGTCTAAATACCGCAATTTTTGCCCAAAATGTGAGAATTTCTGATCTGTCTGAGATATTTTAAGACAAATATAATCATTATTTACAAATTTGTAACATTGCCCCCCTCTCAAGGACTGCACGTCCCGGGCAGTACAATCCCCTGATAGGAGGCCAAATTTAATATAAAAGAATTTACATTTCAAGAGGATACAGAGCACATTACATACACAAGCAACTAAAAATACAAGAAAATAGAAAAGATTAAAATTATCTATACTATTTACAAACAGACCATGGTCTACTGATTTTTACTCTACATTACGATAAGGAGCTAATCTATCATAATGTACTACCTTTGGTTTTGAAGCAGATGATTTTCTTATACGAACCACGACGTCGTTCAGTCTTTTTAGGACTGTGTAGGGACCTTCCCAGTTGGCTTGCAACTTTGGAGAAAGTCCTTTACGTCGAATCGGGTTCCACAACCAAACTTTGTCACCTTCTTGGAATTCATGTCCCGTCGCTCTTGTGTCATACCTTGTCTTCATTCTTTCGGTCGTCAGGTTGATTCGGTCTCGAGCGAAGTTATGGACATCTTCAAGACGTGCCTGAAGGTCTCGAAGGTATTCCTCTGGCGATGAAGATGTATCCGGTGGACGACCAAACTGAAGATCACAAGGGAGACGAAGTTCGCGACCAAAGAGCATCTGTGAAGGAGTATATCCGGTAGTCTCATGGACAGCACTGCGATATGCAAGAAGAAACAGCGGTAGCTTCAAATCCCAATCTTGCTGATTTCTGGAAACCATAAGGGAGAGGTTATTCAAGATGGTTCTGTTAAACCTCTCTACCATGCCATCCGATTGTGGGTGTAGTGGCGTGGTCTGCGTCTTGTCTATTCCGAGAATTTGACACATTCCTTTAAACACAACAGAGGTGAAATTTGTCCCTTGATCAGAATGAATTTGTAAGGGTGTGCCGAATCTGGAAACCCATTGTTGCACTAGAACCTCGGCTACTGTAGTCGCCTCTTGATCGGGGATTGCAAACGCTTCAGGCCACTTAGTAAAGTAGTCCATGACAACTAGTATGTATTTGTTGCCATTTGAGGATCGTGGTAAAGGACCCAAAATGTCCAATGCTATCCTCTCAAAAGGTGCTCCTACGTTGTACCGCTGCAACCTTCCTCGGCTACGTTTCTTCGGTCCTTTACGTGCCGCACAGTCATCACAAGATTGGCACCATTTCTCTACATCTTGTCTCGTTTTGCTCCAATAGAAGCGTTCTCGAACTTTCTGTAGAGTTTTCATTACTCCGAAGTGGCCTCCAGTTGAGCTACTGTGCAATTCTTTCAAAACATCTGAAATTCTTGATTTTGGAAGAACAAGCTGCCATTTGAAATTACGTCCATCATCGGACTCCCATTTCCTGTATAAGACACCATTTCTTATATGGAGTGAGTCCCAAAGAGCCCAATATTGCTTAGTAGCAGGACTGTAGGTGGAGATATCCTGCCAACTTGGTTTCATACTGGAAGATTCTTTTAATTCTAAAATTGGATTTATATCTGGGTCTTCTTTTTGGGCTTCTCTAAGTTCTTTATCACTCCATGGGTCTGGTTTCGATGGAGGTGAAACAGTAACTTGGCGTACCGAAGGATTTACTAACTGATAGTTCTTCTCTACTCTAGAACAATATCGGCAGCTTTCATTATACGGTTTCCTTGATAATGCATCAGTATTTCCATGAAGAGTTTCTTTGCGTTGACGTATTTCCATTTTAGAAATTCCACCATCTTTTGTTTTCGGACAGTATCTACGGACGTGTCCGACTCCACCGCAAGTCCAACACTGAATTTTTGTGTTTCTGCCACCTTTACTCAATTCTAAGCTACGCAATTTTCGCCGCAGATCTTCAATTTGCTTTCTTAGATCACAGTCCGTATCAGTAGCAGAGACGGCTCTGATTGAGTGCCGGTCTTTACGCGCGGCCTGCTGGGCAGCCTCTATCTTATGTGCGTATACTAGGGCAGATCCGATATCCTTGACATCGGCGAGTCTAAGTGTTTTCTGTATCTCTGGATCCCGCACACTATCGATGAAGTGATGGAGAGCCAAATCTTGACGTGTCTCAGCTGGGCAGTCCGAAAATGCTAGATGGGAAAGTCGCTGAATATCGGCAGCCAATTCTTGTAGACTTTCACCCGCTTTTTGATAGCGGGACTTTAACTGTAGTCTGCTATATTCTTTGGTGCACTTATCTCCAAACCGCAGCTCAAGCGCACTCGATAAGGCTTGGAAATCGTGCCTCTGTTCCTCCGGAAGCGTCTCGAGGATGTCAGCCGCGTCTCCTCTTAAAGAAGCCGCCAGGTGAAAAGCTTGGGCTCGGGGATTCCATCCATTAGCTTCCGCTACCATCATAAACTGGGTCTTGTATACTTGCCAGGATGATTTCCCATCAAATGTTGAGAGTTTAATATTGGCTAGGGATGGCACAAATGCCACGTTGGGTTCCTCATGTCTGTTTGACATTTGCTTCTTCAAGCTTTCAATCTCCTTATTGATATTGTCTAATGCTTCTTCCACGTTTTCTTCTATCTCTAGAACTTTAGTTTCTACTGAAGTTACCTTATCCTCCATTGCATTCATCTTCTCCTGAATGATGTTGGAGAATTCTTCTTTAACACTTACAATGTCCTTCTTAAGCTCATCCTGTCCAGATTTTATCTCTTTCATCATCTCGGCGTTAATCTCTTCTTGTCTAGCTTTCATCTCTTCTTGTCCAGCTTTCATCACCTCCTGTCCAGATTTTATCTCTTTCATCATCTCGGTTTTAATCTCTTCTTGTCCAGCTTTCATCTCCGGTTTTCATATCTTCTTGTCCAGCTTTCATCTCAGCCATCTGCTCCGCTAATTTTTCGAGAAGACTTTTCATTAAATCCATATCCATTTTTCTTGTGACACGCTGCATCAACTCTTCAATCCCGATTCTGACACCAGTTGTACCGAGCTTCACGGGTTCGTGTTGATTGAGAGTTGAATAAAGCAACCACTTAATGAACACAAGACTTTTATTCGTAAAAACTTCACTAGATAAACGAAATTCCCGCTGTAACAATCACAATTATACAGCTACAATTCGTCAGATATAACGAGAAACAGCTTCTAATCACAGGTCTCAAATACCTCAGACAGAGAACAACTAGCAGTCACAACTAATCGTCTTCACTCACTGATTGTCTTCACAAAAACTCTACTACTATTCCATGTCGGGCTGCGGTATTTATACCTGACTTGGCGGAGAAATCTACCAATTTCGCCAAGGCTCTGGAAGCTTCTAGGCTATCTCGGAAAATATTGGTCCTAGAGCTTAGGTGATGGATGTTTCCAGAAGTATCGATTTCTCGCCAAGTCGCCAAGAATCTCGCCAACCGTCGCCAAGTCGCCAAGAATATCGCCAAATGTCGCCAAGTCGCCAAATCATTAGGAAATCCGCTTTTAAACTACAACACGTCTAAATACCGCAATTTTTGCCCAAAATGTGAGAATTTCTGATCTGTCTGAGATATTTTAAGACAAATATAATCATTATTTACAAATTTGTAACAATATCCTCAGGCGTTGCTGCATCGAGTTTCGATCGCAATTCATTTTGGTAGCAGGAGTGGATCCATTTACATATGTGACGATTGCATCAGCTTGCATGGCTACATTTAGAGCCCATCACATCAAGCCAGAAACCATAGCAATGGTTCCAAGTCACGGGTACGTGAAAAAAGAAATTACAGCCTTGATAGCATAAGGTGGTTAGATTTCATTGCGAAAAATGAAAACATCAGTATTCTTCATGCTCTAAATGGTAATGGCGAGCAAAACATCGAGGGTCATGATGTTGATGGATTTTGTAAGGAAATAAAAACTATTTATCAGTATCATGTAAGAATATTTTTTTTATTATTTAAATTAACGGATTTCATTAGTTATCTCTGA